>QKQZ01055656.1:0-12545 GCA_003595255.1 Solenopsis fugax | reverse complement strand
CCCCGTTCCCTCGCCGAGGATGCGTGTGTGTATATGGAAAATACTCGCGCGTCCGCCCTCTAATAAGCCGACGCGCGCGCTACTCTTATCCGGCAGCCTCTTCTTATGAGGTATTCGTGCCCGCGTGTCTGGAAAGCAGACGTCAGTTCTAGCGAACACATGCGCTTGTGCCAACCATATTAACCCTCAGAAGTATCAGACTTTCGCTTGATTACACTAACGTAGGAGCATCATAAGGCATATTATATTAAAGCATATTACATTAAATAACTGAGAAAGGTTCGCACGGTTTGGAATATAAAAAATAAAGTGCTAATAAAATGTAAAGTTGCTTATAAATTTTTTTTGTCTGCATTAATCAATTGCATTTCATATGTACTTTTAATATATATCTGTTGCAATCTGTGTGCAAATTATTATGTTAAAAAGTCAATTCTGGTAAATATCTTTACTAAAACCGTACAATTTTTTTGTTGATATTTTATCTATAGATTGATTGGTTTCACTTAATTTTTTAATATGTGCAAATACATAGTGTTGCCAAGTTATGAATATTTATATGAAATACAGCAAAAAATTAATGTATTAGAAATCAATATAGTTTCTTAAAATATTATAGATCATCATATTTTCATCTCCTAAAAATTCCCTTTTAACTTTTATCTTCCCCAAAAAAATCTCTATGATAATGGCAAAATCAAAATTTGGGGGAAAATTTCTCAATCTGACAACTGGCAGCCCAACTGGCGCGCGCATACATATATGTACGTACATATATATTGCCTACAATATATATATGCGTAACTAGCGTCGATTTCTTGCGAACTGTTCGCTCTGCGTATAATTTAATTCGTGCGTCTTCGTGTTCTTTTAACTTTAATCCGCAAGAACGGAGGGACGTGCCGCCCCTTATGCCAAATTCCACACGGACGCACACAGCGACGATGCGTCCCTAAGACCGCCAATATTGAACGCCTCCTGTGGAATATCTGCGCTAATCCAAAGCAATTTTGACGTTAACACCTGGTACCCATAGCAACGCTTTTTCCTATCGCACTTTATTCGTTTTAATTCTCGATTCGAGGACTGTACACTTCGTGATCAGTCACAGACTAATCGAATCGACAGATCGCTAAGAATCCATTAAAAAATGTTCTCAAAAAATTAAAAAAAAACAATTCCTACATGTAAAGACAAAACATAAACTAAGAAATACACAAGAGAATATATAACAAGATTAATTAAAAATTATAAGTATATTATATACATATTATATATTATATAGTATATTATATATTATATAAAATATGTATTATTATAATTTAATTATAATTTCCTTATAATAGTAAGAGTGTGTAATTATCATGACGCAAGTGATTCGTCTGTTCTCGACATGGAACTATTTTCAATCTGCATACCTCGCGCGCTCCTATATACCTAATCTACAGGCTGCAGAGACATCGTCCGTCACCAAACCCCGCGTTACGTCGAACAAATCTCGTTGCGTAAAGTAGTTTGAGATCATTGACACGAAAACCAGAGAGACTTTGGCGACAAGCATAAAAACGGTGATATTCGAGACAATGGGATCTATGATCCCATGCGTGACAAAGGAAAATGAAACGACGATTAGTAGTGGATATGAGAATTCGCCAATGTGTGCGTGATTTAGATGGAGCGAGACAGAAGGGAAAGAACGAGAGAAAAGACTTAACAGATCATGTGAAACTACGATAGAAGTAAAAGCATTTACTTTACGTCATAAGATTGATTTCCTTCACTACACACATAATGTGCATGGTAAGACATAAATATTAATAAACATGTATCAGAAGAAAGCAAAAAATCAATAATATGAAAATATGAAGATGACAGAATATCTTTAGTCAAGAATATGATTTTAAAATTATCATACCTGAAGTAATGTAATTAGAAATAATCTTATAGTTTTTGATTATATATTAATGATAAGAAAAAAAAATTAAAAACAAATACAAAAGGTTAGGGCTCATATGAATAACAATTCAAAATGGGGAAAAAGGAGCTTAAGAGCCATGCTGGTGCTGGATGTTGTGCGCAAGAAACAAAAACCATCGATAAAAATAAATTTAAAATGAAAACAAACGTTTCGACCTTTAGTTACTGGTCTTTAATTAATGATAAGATAATACTTAATAATATAGGAAAATAATTTCAGAGTACTAACACTTCAAATGACGTTTCTGATTATCTATCGCATTGCACTTACATGTATAAGCTGAATACACGTCGTTCTAAAAGAATTCGCTTCTAGAATGTAAAATGGAAAAAAATTTACTTAACATTTTCACCGTTTAAAGATATTAGAAGTAAAAGATAGGTAGAGGGAGATCAAGACTGGAAGATAGAGTGAAACTCGGAGGGTAAAGACCACGTGCTCCGCCACGTGGTGACCGAGCCCCACCCTTCGGCACTCGACGACCGCTCGCACTCTCTCCCAACCACCTCCTACCATCCCCTGCCCCCTCAGACTCACTTTCCACCACCCCTGTTCGGGACGGGGCTCGCACGGCTAAAGCCGCGCCGACGCCAGCTGACCAACGCAGACCATGGACCATCCTTTACCGACACCAATAAAATCTCGCCGCTATTCACCCGCCGCCACCCTCTCGCCCCCTCCCTCTCCCCCTTATGCTGCGCCGTTGCACCACTGCTGCGAGTAGTTCTTCTCTCTCGCTTTCTCTCTCTCTCTTTCCCTCTCTCCCTTCTTTTTTACTTTGTTTTCGTGGCCGCGCCACGTGGCATAAGCCACCCGACGGACCGGCCGGCCGTCCGGCCACTGCCGGCACGTGACTACTGTCCGAGTACGAGGAATCAGCTGACCGACCACCCCGTTCATGCTCCTTTTTCTCCCCCCCTACCCTTGCTTGTTTTTACGCGCACCCCAAACGCCGCCGTTCGACTTCGTCCCTCGCGCGCTTACGTTCCTCGCTCTTTCTTTTTCTGTTATTTCACCCTTGGGAAATCGTGCGCTGATACGAGCTCTCTCGTACTCTCTCGTACTTGAATTTGCAGACCTCCGTGATTGACGATGATAAAAGGTAAAGACCACTTTCTCAATTGAAATCAATCGTGCCGATTTGATGAGAAATCAACATTTGTGATTAACGATACCTCGGATAATGATAATCACGAAAAACGTTCTGCCGTAGACCTAGATGATAAGCGTGCGAGCATGCAAGTGTGCGAGGATGAGAGGAGTTTTAGTTTCAACGTTAGATCTCGTCGGGACGTTATTATGTGCCGAGAGACTAATTACGAGTTGAGATTTATGGCAACGGGTAGCGACGATACACTCGCGTTTAATTATCTAAGCGTAATCTTGGTACTTATACTCAAATCCGGGATGATGCCATCTCAAACGTTCTAGCATTCCGTGAACGTATCTTTTGACGCGGAACACGGACGCGTGGCTCCATATGGTAGAGGTTGATACATTTAGCGGAGGGTGAGCGCGAGAGTGCACGCACCCCCGGAGAGTGGGAGGAACTCTACCGAGAAATTCTGACGCGTTTCAAATGAAAAAGACGCAAGATGCCAATTTAACAGATTAATTAACAGATGAGTGTGTTAATTAAGTGCAATTAAGCACAGAGGAATATTGTCCCAAAATTCATTTTTCACACTGAGAAAAATAATCGTTTGGTAGTATAATGATCAAATGAATTTTATAGTTACTGGTACCAAAAACTTTGTTACATTTAACAAAAAAACCAAAAACTTTTTGTAATTTGTTGTATGAAAATAATTATTTGGTTAAGACTACAAATTGTTTGGTCAAAACAACTATATATTTAGTAACTATCACTATAAAATTCATTTGATCTCTAATCAAACAAACTTTGGTTGATTTTACAAAACATTTCTCTCAGTGCAGATTGTCATATCGGATCCGCGATAGAATGAATTTCAACTTGCTTAGAAAAAGTAAAAAGGTGCTTCACTTTGATGCTCCATAATTCTGAGATGTATCCAAATTCATATTCAAACTTTTGTCAGTCGCACTTAACGACAAGATCATTATAGAAGGTATCTTTACGTACCTCTGTTCTTACTGCGATGTGGCACCGTTACCTGAACGGTGCATCTGTATAGTTTGTAGGACGAGAGACGATGCAGAAACACATCGCGAAGTTTTGACACGAACGCTAAATCTATCTCGCGTATTATATTCAACTTGCCCCGCGCTTTTATCGATAAATTAATGGATGTTAACGTCGGTGCTTAACTTTGCTCAGCGTAATCGTACAATCACGTATCAGGAATATATGTATCGCTGTAAAGTTATCTTGTGATAAAATTAGCTTCTCTGATCATATTTGCAACACGCTTCTTCCTCGTACATTTGTTAAAACAATATCTGATTGAATTATCAAAGAAATAATTAATATTCGTGTATCTATTAAAGTATCACTACGGAGAGTTTATTTTCTGTCGTTATGAGAGAGATGGAGATATAGAGCATTTTTCTGAGTATTTAAAAATAATTTGCAAACAAGGAAATTAAATTTCTATGTTTCAAGTTTCTTATTCTTAGAATTATTGACATTCAAATTAAATCAATGATCAAAGTCTCGTTAATCACTCAATGTACTTTTCGAGCCTTTATCTCAGAATACGATTTCCCGCCAACCACGTGCTCGTGATCTGCAACGACTTTCCCGAATTCCCGCATCCAAAACCTGACACAGAATCTCCCCGAGCGTGCCGATTCTCTCGGCGGTATTATCCGCCAACGTATTTTCGCAGTCTCTTTCGACGAGCTGAAGGCGCGTATATAAAGCCGCCCCTCGCTCGTACGATCTCTTCTGCACGTCGAGGAGGCGACAGGGGCGCGGGGTGGTGGACGCGCGGAGTTCACCGGTGGAAGACACATTGCGAAGTTTTAACTCGAGCGTGTGTCGGCCCATCATGCGAATTATAAGTAGAGGAACGACGACGAGGGCGACGACTATACTACTACGATGACGACGACGACGACGACGACAACGACGACGGCGACAAGGACGATGAGGACAAGAACGGTGGGGAACGGGGGTGGTGCACCGCGGGGTCGGGTGCACCTACAGAAAACACACGTGTATGCCCACAAACATACGTACATACGTTCGCGTGTGGTACTAAGGTCGTCTGCACAGGATGCCTATATGTAGATTGCAGAAGAACCACGCCCTCACCCGTCAGGGGGGGCCTTCCCCCGCTCTTTCGCCTCATCCATCCCCAACCCCTAATGACGCAAGCAAAGCAAAACAAAGAAAGGTTTATATACCGGAGGAGCGCACGCTCTCTCGTTTCTCTCTCTCTCTCTTTCTCTTTCCCTTCTTTCCACCCCTTTCTCTCTTTCTCCCTTTCTCCCTTTCTCTCTTTCTCCCTTTCCTTCACCGCGACGGGCCCCGTCTCTTTCGCGCTATTTCTTTCGTCCTCCTCGCACGCATCAACTCGTCCTTACGGTTTCCTTCGCTCGCTCGACGCCGTCTCCTTGTCCCACCTATACCCTCTCATTGCCTCTGTCTCTCTATCCTACCTACCCACCCCCTTTTCCTTCCCCTTTTACTCTTTCTCTCTTTCCACGGCGCGGCTCGCTCGCTCGCTCGCTCACATGCGCGCAAATGAAATCGATTAAAATGCTGGGCGCAACTTCTAGGCAGAGCTGCTCTACCCCAACCCCGTGCTTCCCTTTCATCCCCCTCGCTCCCGTCCCCGGCCGTCCTCCGCCTCAACCTCCGCCAAACTCCCACTCCTACGCTGTAAGAAACCGAGAAAACCCTTACGTACGTTCTCGCTACCTACCCACCCGCGCCCGCACCTCAAATTTCTCAACCCCCGTGTACCATCGTCAGGCGACGGTGTGGGTAGGCTGCAAAGTTCGTACGCGTCAGTGTGTATATATATATACATATATATATATATATGAGTATACGCCAATGTGCGTACGTGCATGTATGTGCGTAAAGAGAACTCGTATGCGTGATTACCGCGTCTGCCGCTCGCGCATTACTTACGCACGCCTCGAATGCATTACGGCTGTGTATTGCACACGTTGCCTCGTAGCCTTATGGTACCACCACCGAAGTAATTAGCAATTGGCATCAATGCGACAACAGGAGTGATATTATAAAGTCCCACGGTCGACTCGTGGAACTCTATAAAACTGCATGCATTATTGATCGTTAGTATAATTGGTGCGCGTCTCGCTTGCAACAGTCACGAAAGATATTGCACAATCCAGGATGACAGTTACGAATAACCGACATGCGTTTGACTGCCAATTAGGTCACCGATAATAAAGCGGAACAAAGGGGATTATATTCTGCGACAAACATAATTCTCTCCAATAGTAGTATTCATGTATTAATAACAGGAAAATGATTTATAACATCTTGGACCAAATATGATTATCAGCATCTATTTCCACACCGCAAGATAGAGGGAAGATAACGTTCAAACAGAGAGAGAGAGAGCCACCAACTTTTGCCTTCAAGTCACTAATATTTCTTCTCCCTAGAAAGTTATCAGTATACATCATACAATTTAAACTTACGTCTAATATGTCCATACCTTTCGTTCAACTCATCCTTACATCTGTAGTCGTTTTGTCTCTGTCTCATTTTCTCTTCTGCGAATATATAATGCATACACACGTATAAATTCTCTAATACAAAGATACACGACGCACGACGAGTGCGTTCGTCTACGTTGCTCAAGTGTGCTCGAGCTCGCGTATACGACGCTCACATATACGGTCCCGCGTGCACAAGGGGGTGCGTCCGTGTCTTGGTTTACCGAGAGTAAATGAGTACGCGGCAGTCGCAGGATGGTTGGTAAAAACAGTGGCCCTCCTTGCCTACCCTTTCCTTACCCCTCCGTCACCCTCTAGCCCCTCTGGTCCCCCTCTGGTCCTCCAGCCACCCTCTTACACGTCCCCCTCGCGACTCTCAAACCCCCGGCGACTCTCAACCGCCGTGTCCCCCCCGTCCTTTCCCGCACCCTCCCGCGCGCCGCTTCTTCTCTCGTTTTCCTTACCTTTCCGATATTCCACTCCCGGCAAGCACGCGCGTAGACGTAAGACTCATTCGTCTTAAATCCCGGAGAGAAGCGACGAATTATTACGCGAGCCAGAGTGAGATCGCACGAGCGGCAAAACGCGGCAATCCTATCGCGGCAGCGCTTTGTTTGACGCACCGTAAAGTGCAGCGGTAAAAATTGTTCAAGATAGAGAGTAACATGTTTGACTAATTGAATAATTAATGTAATTAAAATGGCCTTTGCAAAAATGATATTTCGTTGACATATATTTAAACACATTTAAAAATTAATTGTTGTTTCATTCAGTAATGTAACTGTTTTTTTTTTTTAATTGCACCTTAGAATTTGAAATCCTACATAATTAGATTCATTAGTGTTAATTCAAGACACGCGTGGAAACATTTAATTAAAGTTCTTGCTTTCGGCGTACGTATATATAATTACGTGTATGTGTGTTTATATTATAATTAATGTATAATATATAATAGAAAATGTATTAAGGTCTGCTATTGATTTATTTAAAATCATTAATTTTTAATTAATTAAAGCAACGTATCAGAAATCTATGTATTTAAAATATGGAAGTGACACATGCACGTGTGACGTGACAATCGATGCACATTGTCGGTCCATCTTAAGGGTAGTCAAATTAGAGGGATGAAGGGTTGTCGGACTGATAACGCGTACTAGTCCAAATGTTCGCATATTTATATAGGAGGATTATCTGCGATGATAAAAGTCACTTATCTGTATCTGTTGCAACGCTAATTAGCGCTTGTCACATCGCATCAAGCAAAATCATTTTTACTTAAAGTATTTATTTTTTTAGTTCTGTTTAATTTGGAATTGTATAATTTTGTTTAAATCGAACAAAGAGTGATTATACATGAATGTTATTTAATAATAAATGTTTGACATTTATTCATAATTTTATTTGTAATGATTGTTTACAAAAATTTTAGCAAATCGCGATATTTTAAATGATTTTCTATCAATGAAACTTTCATGACAAAAAGAAAGTTTTTCCAATGCTTTAATCAAATGACGTAAAGTGTTGCTATCTCGTTGTCCTTCTAAAACTGCGTTTATTAATGAATCGTTCGCAAAGCACCTCTCCGGCTTTTAATCAGTCCGCTTTGCACTTCTAGATAAATCTTAATTGTATCTTTCGAGCTGTTTTGCAGCGGAGACCTTTCTCTTCGGCTCTCAGTCGCTCGCACGCAAACTCCTTCGAGAGCCGCCGCCGTAAACAATACGTCCATTATAAAGTTCAATGAGGATCATCGGTAGGTCCTCGCGAAAGCCGACGGATGTGAGAGAGAGTGTGTAAGGGGGAAATATAAGAGAAAATCGTATTATTCAACCTATTAAAGAGGACTATATCACATGTAATTTACAAAATCAAAAAAATTACTTAAAATTTAAAGCGATCTTAAATATATATAGTTAGATAATAATAATTAAAATTGACGAATCCAAGTTTAGGTTTAAAGTACACTCGATAGTGTCAATCTACAAGAATAACTCTCGCTAGCAAAACTCTTCGGTGAGTATAGAGTTAAAAGTGATTCTTAAGAGGTGTCCATCTTTTCATTTTATTCTCGAACAGCTACACTTCATAAAACTTTCCGATGGACACATACTTAAGAGTAATTTTCTAAACTGTAGTTTTCAAAATCTCTCGAAACACGTAATACATTTCTTATAGTCAAGAAGTAGTTAAAGTCAATCCACGTATCCTATCGTAAATAAACAGTTCTAAGAATTTTTGTCCGCATTGGCAAAAATCCAGAATAAAAACTACAATCATTTTTAATATCGGAGTATATCGTCGAGCTTCTTAATTCGGCATACGACGTGTAGGAAGCGAGAACGAGACTATCTTCTTGCTCGTCCAAGTGTAAACACATGAGAACGTGCGCGCCACGCAAGGGTGGGACACACACACGCACACACACACACACACACACACACACACACACACACACACACAGACAGATATCCTTGGCAGTTCGGTGGCTAAGGAAACGGAGAACGCGTGTGAGGGTGCGAGGGAGAGATAACGACAGAGTGCGAAGGGGTAAGAGCGAGGGAATCAGGGTACGGAGGAAGAGAGGGAGAGAAAGTGAGAGAGAGAGAAACAGAGAAAGAGAAAACGAGAAAGAAGAAACCCCACGATAGGAGCGCGAAGGGTGCGAGAAAGCAGAGAAGAGGGTGGTGAGCGAGGGTGGCACGAGAGTGGATAGGGTAGCTAAGACGACCGGCTCCCAAGTAATTATAAAATGCAATCAATACTTTACATATTTTTCACGCGAGGCGGAGGGTCGCCTTCTCATCCCCTTTCCTTAGATCCCGTACAAGTTCCCCCGGTCCCCTTTCTTCTCCGATCTCTAGACGTCATCTAATGTGTGCGAGAAAATGATCATGGTAGCGAAACTCATTAAAGCGAATTGAGCGTTAAGAAAAGGGAAAACATGTTAAGCAGTTATTAGCAGTTGCTACTCTCATTACTCAAACAATCGCATTTTCATTTAATTATCATTTCCGCGTCACATCATAATTTTCTACTTAATTCTTACCGTATAAGAGGTAGGTACTTAATTAACACTCTAAAATATCAAAATATTGCAATTGCAATTATAAATACTGCGTTTGACATCAAACCGTAACGAATTTACACATTTGGAATCTACATATTATTTTAAATCAGATTACATTTAATAGAAATTTTTTTCTTCGTATTTTATATCTCCGAACATTTAGTATATTTATATTTTTTTCTTGCGCATTTACCTGCGCATCAATCTTATTTGCAAGGTATAAATAAATTTTAAAATTCCTTCGGGGTATATGTGACGTCACATCACTAATTAAAAGTTTTGATGATGAAAATATATTCACTTACATAATATGGGAAGAATTTATAACCGTGGGCGTCCATCCCTTATTGACCCTTGGGGCTATGAGAGCTAACATTGTTAAGATGTAAAGACAGAACGCGCGGTCTATACACGAGATAAATCTATATCGAGCAGTAATAAATGCGCATCGTAAAATAAGCATTAATTTTTTGCATTAATGATATGATGCGAATGAAGTAATATTAAAAATAATAGTAACAATGCTGAGTGTATGCAATTGCAAGCACATAAGAAATGTACAAATACATAACATCTAGAAATCTATAAGAAATAACGACCCTAAGGTATCTCAGGCTTTAATAAATATTAAATATTTATTATCAACACAAAATGTAATTACTGGATTGTAATAATTAGAATATAACATATAATTTAATAACTTGTTAAAACATGTAAAATTTAAAATATATTAATATAAAACAATTTTTGAGACTTTCCGAAATTAATCTAATTGTACGCGAATTGAATATGGGCTAGAGAATTCGCTTTTAAGATACTTTTGGGTAAAACTGACGCCCAACCCTATCTATGCACTTTGCGTTTGTGACGCGGTCGTCCTCGCAAGAGAAGAGAGAACGGTTGAACCGGCAGAATGAGAAACGTTGAATAAGTTAGAAACTGAAAAGCGCGGCACTCGATCGCATCGCTAATTACGTCTGCACAAATGCAATGCGATACGCAAAGAGAAGGACGAATTCGTGACTGAAAATGCAACGTTCAAAAATGAACGAACAATGGGAACGGTCGGAGGAAATAATGCAAATCCGCGGTACCCGAAACAATAACCCTCGAGTGTCGGTCGAAAACTCTCTTGCAATTTCTACCCTTGCCTGACTCGTCCCGTCTTGTGATCTGGAATGGGACGTGGAGGGGAAAAGGAACCGGTGACGCAATCGTTGTGACCCTCGTCATCGAGTCGTCCATTAGCGAATGGCTGAACTGACCTCGACGATTCGAAGCGTGTAATATAGGTGTGCCGCATCATGTAAAGTTGCAGTATTTTACTTCATAACAATAATGATAATATCTGATACTGCTATTTATTATCAATAATTAATTATCAATAATGATAATTAATATAACATCAGAAGATTAAATAAATAAATTTTATTTATTAAATCTTAATTCTAAACTCTGATTTGATAAAATGGATTAATATAAAATGGATTAGAAGGGAATTCCAGATTGTAAATTATATTATAAAAGGAATTGCGATACTTCATAATATTGTAAATTTAATTGAAAACCCAATTATATGTAATGATGTTCAATTACTATAAAATTAAACTGCAGCAAAGAAGAAAATAAGCAGGAATTATATTTCAAATTGTGTCAAATTTCAGAGATACATATATATATATTTTTATACATATGTATATGTAAAGATTAACTTATGGAATTGGTAATTCTAAAAAAGAAAAGATTAAAAATAAAAAAAGTAATCGTAGAAATGTTAATTATTAATTAAGTATAATCTAAATATAAATAAATAAAATCTAAATATAAATCCAAGAGACTCTTCCCACTTGTGTTGTTTCTGTCTCTTTAATCATTAATACTCGATCAATGTAAATATTGCAGTGTTCTAGGTTGCATAAAGTGCTCCTAAACTTTTCAGAACTATCGCAGCTGCTATCGATATCCCACGGCTGTTCCATCTTCGCGCAGTATTCCTCGATACCACTTACGCTTCAAAACTTTCACCTGAGTTTCAACGATAAGATTATTTATATGATACGATTGATATTGCGACGCAATATAGACGCAGTATTATCAATTAGTTAATTAAGGAATTCTTCTGTATTATTTATCTATTTAAATTAAAATTTCACTCTTCTCATTCGTAATCTTAGAGGATCTTGTTTATCTTAGAATTAACATGAGATACATATATATGACTTCACTTATAATGGTCGTCAGATTGACCCAATATTAATTGCACTATGCAGATATCCGTAGAATCGTACTCGACGGTTAATTCAATACCGTTAATTGTGGCTCAAGTCTATTCTCAAAAATCAAAGCGATAATCTCTAATGGATCAAGCCATCCAGTTACACACGTTTCTACGCGAGAAGAAACTGTCACGTGAATCAGACGAGATTGATAACAAACTCTAATCAACGAAACGTGTCGGGGGTACTTTCGGTACGACGCGTTCATAGTAGGACGCGAATGTATATACATTCATCCCTCTGATTAATAGTCGAACGTTACTCCTCGCGGATACCTACGGTGCCCCTTACCCTCTTACCTCGCTCCCTCGGGCTACTTCTTTGCAACCACCCGCGAAAGTAAGTAGTGAGTGAGCGGCATTCAAGGGTTAGTGACTGTAGGGATGCGGGGGTGGAAGATGGGGGAGGAGGTGGGTGGTAGCTCCGACGGCAGGCAGAGAGTAAGAGTAGGAGTACTCGCGCGGCCGGGTGATGGTGCCGGTGGGTGGCGAAAGGGTGGTAGGGTGGGTACACCGAGGGTACGGCCAGATTTTAACGATTCCTCTGCCACGGAGTCTTAAGAGAAAGAATGGCGGGGATGGGTGAAATGAGAGGGGAATGTCGG
>QKQZ01055655.1:0-10486 GCA_003595255.1 Solenopsis fugax | reverse complement strand
GTGCCGCGCCGAGTGACCCACCCGCGTGTCACGATCGCGATCGTCGTGACACTCATATGCACGTATTAATCCGGAATTCGATATTCCGCTCACGAACTATGCTAATTCCCGTCTCCCGAGGGTACAACGTGTCGAAAGAGCTAACGGTATAGAAATTTCCAACGAGAAGGACAGCGAAACATGGAAGAGGAGGATCGAGGAGACGATCTTTTAGTCAAAATCAGATACACTTGTGAAAGATTAACCGAGAAATCGTCCGAAATGAAGAACTCATTAGACAGCGTTACACTTCTCTCACGCCATTGTTCTCGCGAAGCGTCGTCTCGTTTGAATTCTGACACGTGTAAAACGTAACAGGACATCTGTGAATCGTCGATTACGAATTCTGTTTGCGTCTCATGTTAATCGGTGTCGAAGGGACGAGTTTGGGTCAACTCTGAGGAGAGAGCGCCAAGGCAAACGCACGAGTACCAGAAACGTGCGTTTCGTTCACTTATTATAGGCTTTATCGTTCTCACCGTCACAGTCAATTTTTCATATTTCCCACCCGCATTCAAGTGCCGCAATATTTATTATTGCTATTAAATTTCTGCCTGTGCATCATCGTAATAGTATGGTAATGGTGAGGTATGAAGGATGCGAGGAACGTCCAGCTCGCCGACAATGCGGAGAAAGTTGATGCAAAGGCTGCAAAGAACACGGAAAGGCACGCCCTGACGGGTGTTCTCGTCCTTTCGACTCTCATGACTATCTCTGACTTGTTCTTCGTGGCCTCGCATATCGCACAAATGAGAAGTGAAAAATACGGGATCTTTGTAAGTAAATTTTGATTCTCTAAGAGTCGCATTTTAAAGAGAAAACAACTTTAATTTCTTTGGCGTCTTTGATTTCTGCAGTGGGATTTTGTAACTCTTAACAACAGTATCGGTATCGTTAACTGTCGTTGCGCAGATATTACATCACTAAGAGAAATATTTGGTGAGATAGACCCAGATCAATACACCCAGACAAAAGTTTCTTCGAGTAAAAAAATATGTGCATTGCTATACGGTTAAAGAAAAGTTTCTTTGATTTGAAGAAAATTTTTGGTTATTCCTTTTATTAAAATTAAAGAAATAGTTTGGATATGCAATGCAAATCTTTATAAATAAACGAAATATATTTTTAAAACCAGAACAACTGAATTATTTCTTACATTTCTATCGGTAATTTCTTTGAATTAAGTTATTTGTTTAAATTAAACAAATAATTTTAACAAATAATTTAGTTACTTTAAAAAAAGACTAATAAAGGCTTATTTTTTGAAATCAAATAAATTTTTATTTTTCTCAAAGGTATTTTCACTTCAATTTAAAAAAATCAAATTAAAGAATTCATCAATTTAATCAATTTAAAACATGATTTTTCTCTTGGTGTATTGTTATGAGTTACAGACTCCCCCGCTATTGGATGCATTTAGTATACAAATTTGAGTTCAAAGATTAAAATCTTCATATATTTTAGCATATTTAATTACATATAATTCTTACTTATTTTATTCTTATTTTTCTTCTAGCTTTTTCTTACTTATTTTGTTACTCATTTTATTAACATATATTTAAGAATATATTTAAGTAAATATAATATATTTACTTAAAAATATTTTATTTTTGAGCTTAGGAAATATTTTTTCAAATCGAGAAATTAATGTTAAAATAAATTTACTTGAACATAAAAAATGTTTTTCAGTGTAGGAAACAGGATAAGACTTAAAGAAGTAAACGGGTTTTTATTAAAGCTTTTTTTATAAAACACTTAAAAAATTCTTAGCTCTCGAGAAGAAGATACGGGATTACTTCTTTGTGCTTCTAACAGTGACGCTTTACTGGGTTTACTCCAGGAATGCCCGAGCGAAATACACGTGCTGCCGCGAGTCTCTCGGCATCTAACTTTAGAACTGGTAGCAAGCAGTCGAACCAGAAGTTGACAAATTGTTACCAGACGTGTTTAAAGTACCGCCGGCGATTCGCCTCGCGGTCTCTGCAACCGCATATCAGCTTATACGGCTAATCTCTCGGCAAACGAATTATTCCTGTCCGTACAGCACACAGCACGGCGGGACGCATCGATTTTTATGTCACGAAATTGGTAATAAGTTGTTCAGGAATGTCACGGTGGTTTTAAACTCGTTCTTCTCAAAAAGTATCCGTTTCGAACCAGTTTTGCGAATGAAAAGACCAGACTCGAACCGTGTCAAACTTGCATAATGTAACGATAATCGATAAATGCTTAATATTAGAAAATATTATTAAATTTGTAGTATTTACAAAACACACTAAAAGAATCAGCACGTTGCTATAGAAATGAAAATTTTATATATGTAGTATGCTTGGAAATGCAAACAATTATATTTTATTTTTAAGTCTAATATTTTAATAAATTTTCTAGTTCTGTTATTCATCGTTAATTGTAAAATCACTGAATGTCTTCGACACACACACACACGTACACGTTTCGATTTCTATTTCAGTCCCAAACCTGCAAATAATACTGTTTTCAATTCTGTGTCTTAGCTTTGTTCCAGTTGTCTGGAATCATTATGGAATCCACGCTTCGATGCTTCGCAACTGGAGCAACTATAGCCATGGTTGGAAGCAGAACACATGCTGTGCGCGTATATACAAGTTACAAATTATACGTTCAAACATATAGGACTTTTTCTCTCTAACGTATGCGTCACAGAATCGTTCCAGTTTCACGGTATCGATTCACGAAATTCGTACCTACACGTCACTCGTCCGTTAGCTCTTACATGTCCGCCGATAAAAGATTATTGCACGACCATTGTGCGCCTCGCGATCATGCAAATTTTACGTGTCGAGTATCGCTCGTTACTAGGAGCGGTATCGGACGCGCGGCGATCGCCATTTCCCAAGTAAAATTCATTTTCGTCACGGCCGAATTGCCGGCTTAACTATGCACGGCCGATGCCTAGAACGGCGTGAAGCCGCTCAGAGTAAGAAAGAGACGGAAGAAATCGGACGTGTTTCGCGTTTCTTCCCTTCACGCGCGACCGGCCACGTTCCATTCGATCCGGAGAATCCGCACCTTCGATCGATCGATTTACTCGCGCTCTCTGGTCGTTGATCTGGTCGGGGTTTCGCGGTTTCCGATCATCGACCCCCGTGGGTCACGGATTCGTGTGATGTCACGCAACGTTCCGCAGAAAAGAAGGCTCCATTTGAGACAAGAGAAAGATGACAATCCTTGATCCATGATTAATCGTTCGTTCAAGCGAGACAGATAAAATCGCGGAGTGAACGTCCGCGAATTCGATAATCACGTGTGTACGTGTTCCACCGATTGTCCCTTCTCTCTAATGACGTGTCAGGGATCTATTAAAAATGACGAGCGTATGCCGCGCTGCGAGCTTTAATGAAGACAGTTTCTTGCGATTGATTTAGAAAGCAAGAAAAGTGACACTTGATCGCGGCCGATCCGACGTCCGTTGCCGATGATAAATCGTGCGGAATATCGATCGTAGGGAAAGTCGCACGGGTAGGGAAAAAAGGCGAACTAAACGTCTCGTTTCCGGGATTCTTTTCGATGCGTTAACGATTTACAATCCTCGTTACAAGTTTCTTTTCTGCGTTTGTCGGCCGAGAAAGGAAGAGAGAGAGGGGGGGGAAAGAGAGAGAAAGAGAGAGAGAGAGAGAGAGAGAGAGAGAGAGAAGTCGCGAGCGTTGCAGAGAAAAGAAAAGAGCCACGAAGCTCATTGCCGTGTTTGCGGTGAACGGTAACGGTGATCATCTCCTGGCAGTAAAGTTTCAAGCCGTCTCTCTACTCCCGGCTCGAGTCTCTCCGGTATCCGGCCGGCCGGACTTTAATACGGCACAATGCCGATAGGATGGTAAATAATTTATTCGTTGCGGCTAACGGAATACTCGCGAGACACACAATAATTTCGCGAGCGCCCATCATCATCCCCACCTTGCACCAGCTATCGCGTTTCTTTAAATTTTCATATTTGGATATTTCTACGACGATATATGTGCGTGTCTTCAGGCGTGGCATTGATCTATTAGCCGCACGTAAAATCCTTTTCACGCCAATTATATCATGAGAAAAACACGGAAATCTATTGAGGCTCTATGAATATTCAGTTAGACGAGGTATCTTAGAGGAAGTGTCCCGCAACGTTATTTTTTCTATCCACTTTAGACGATCTATAATTTATCGGATTTCAAGAATTCTATTTATAATTTTATATTTAAGAATTATTAGAGAATTGTCCGAAAAATGTAAAAAAATTAAATTTTAAATTTTATACTCAAGACATATACAATTAAATTATCAGGATTAGGATAGTAATTAGTTAAAAAGTTAGAAGTTAAGTAATAAAGTTAAAAAGTTGATGACTTTTAATTTAACTTAATTAATTTTAAGTGATTTAATTCTTAACTTTCACTAGTTATTTTTAAAATATAAAACATAAACTTTAATTTATTAATTTTCATCCTAAGATAAAAATTTATCTATGCAAAAGAAAAAAATTATGAAAGAAAAAATACACGAAAACAATATTTTTTTATTATTTCATTTAAACTTAATTTACAAATAAAATATTAATAATATGAATAATGCTTTTCGAAATTAACTTTTAATTTAATCTTAACGTAACTTTTAATTGAGTTAGTTTTTTGTTCATGTAACTTTTAATGTAATATAAATTAGTTTTGTAAGCTATTAACTTATCCAATCCTGATAATTATAATATAATCAAAAGAATTCTGTTTGCAATTTTATATATGTATTCAAATACATTTTAATATGTATTTTATGTACATGCATGTATTTTGATTTTCGAAATATTTCTTACACATGAAATTACAAACAAGACTCTGTTCTAAATTCTGAAATTCTAATTAAAAACTCCACTTTTAGAGATCGTCTAAAGTGGACTCTACAAACGACTCTCATTTACCGAAAATGAAATATAATTTAATGAGAATGAAATGGACCGCGCGCGTTTATTCGCCGCTATTCCATCAACCAGAGAAGATTGGAAAACGCGGCGGCTCTTACGTGGACGGGAGATTTATTACGGCGGAATCGCTAGCCATCAGATGGAATCGCGATGATTTTTGCCGAGCTACTTATAGAGTAATTGCATAATGTTACACCTTATTAAGATCGTGCCAAGACCGTTCCGCGAAGAAGCATGTGGGTTACACAACGGATATTTAATTCCTCAGTGTTCCATTCGTTCGTCACGTAAGTCCGCTTATCTAAAATGCATCGTAATTTCTATTAAACCTGCATTTTTTAGCAATTAAGGTAACACCTAGTGGTAACGCGGCACGCTTGTGTCTCCGCAGAATTTCTTCGTTTCTTTCTTTCCGTGTTTCTCACTCCCATGTCCGGAAAGATACGGCGCGCCAATCCTTTTGTATTATACATCGAGAAAATACGGTAGAATGTAAGCAAAAGTGGGTCCCCTTAACAAAACGATGCTATCATCGCGTAACGACCGCATGATATTTATTAACTTGTTATTGCGCTGACTAATTAACTTGTAACCGGCCGTGAGATAAATATTCGCGGTAAATGACTCATCTTCGCTGCAATTTGCATCAGCAATTTGTATCAGTTTTGTATAATTCTGGGAGCATAATTTTGTTCTCTGCAAAGTGGGTCACGGATTATTTGTTGTTTTATTAACATACAAAACATTTCTTTTTTTCTCTCCCTCTTTTCTTTATCGCAATCATCGTAGAAACCTTTAATTAAAATTGAAAGTCTTAATGTCGAGACTAGGAATTCTCGAGTTATGATTAATCTATACTGTCAATCCGAGAGTGACAGATACAAATTATATTATGATCAGTAAGAAGTTCAAAGTGCAATGAGAGAGTTGTGCAAATATAAAAAAATTTCACTTGTGTATATCGCTTTCCAAGAAATATAATAATCATACAAGTATTACAAAAGAATTTAATTTCATATTCAAGAAATATAATAATTAGAGAAATATCAAGAATTCTGTTTGTAAGTTTATATCCAAGAAATATAATAATTATAGAAATATATAAAAGAATCCTGTTTATAATTTTATATTTAAAAAATGTTATTAAAGAATTCTGTTTGTAATTTTATATTCAAGAATAATAATACACAAGAGTATATAATAATTATATATACTCTTGGGATTATATAAATAATTATATATAATAATTACACAAGGAGGGGGGGGTAAAAGAAGTCCGTTCGCAGTTTCATGTCCAAGAAATATAATAATTATTAACGAAAGGTAACGGACGATCATTACAATCATTATAATCATGATATTCGTGCGAAATATCCATCGTAGCGAAACGATAACTTGTAATTTTCCCTCTCTCGATTCCATGTAGAAAAATCGCGCAAAAATACGTACTTTGACTAAGCAGTCGTCGTCGCCTACCGGTCAGTTGCTGATCGTGAGAGCTAATTAATCGCTGATGATCACTAATTAATTGTTCACGGAGCAATGACACTCGCGTTTCAAGAGACAGTTACGCGACGCTGACTGAGACAGCACTGAGACAGAACGTAGAATGACGGTCCGTTAACCTGTGAAAGTTAGCGGAACACGGAAGGTTCATCTCTTGTTATTCGTCGAAAGTACTTTGGTGTTTTCGCCTCCGCACGTCATTTATTTACGCGTGACATCGCGGCGTAGGCGCACGTTGTGTGATGTCACCGGGTCACAGGACATTACAGGTGGAATTCTCCAAACAGCACACAATATTTATGATAATTTATAAATATTTATTACTATTTATTTTTGTAAATATTAAATGTTTTATATAGTATTAATATTTTATATACACGAAGAAAANTTTATAAATATTTATTACTATTTATTTTTGTAAATATTAAATGTTTTATATAGTATTAATATTTTATATACACGAAGAAAAAAACAAAATCTTTATTCAAAATATTATTAAAATATAGACTACATATTTTATTCATTATTTATGGTAAGTAAAAAAAATCAATATTTATATTATTTTATATGTATTTTCTAAATATTTTTATGTAATATTTATGATAAATCTTTATGATCTGTTCAATATCTAAGATCACAACAATTATTATAAAATATTTTTGTAAATATTTATAAAATATTAAAATAATTAATTATAAATATTTCGTAAATCTTTTATAAATATATGTATGCTGTCTGGATCACTTGAACAAATGCTTCGAAGTATTTTTGACTGGTCAATTCGTCAAAATCACTAAAAAAATATTTTGCTATTTTTTTGTATCTGCTAAAATATTGTTTTTACATATAGAATTCATAGCAGCAAAATTTTAGCAATCCTAGAAAATTTAGGTCTCATTGCCAATTATACAGTCAAATTTCATAACAAGTATGATTAGCCTTAACATGAATAGGCACCACAGAAAAATTTTCTTTCTAAATTTCATAAATAGTTCAAATATAAATTCTATCTGTTATTTATTGATTATTTCTATTGGTTAAGTATCAAATATATACGGTATCACAATATTTGCTAATCACTTATCTATCTTCATTTTTTGCAGTCAAAAAATTGTGGCTGTACTTGCAAAATCATTTTTTGAGTGTATCGTAAATTCTTATAAAAATTCAACAATCTTAGTTCTATGTCAATTATGTTAAATTACTACACACAGAAAAACGTCATTCTTCTGCCGAGAAAAGCGGTTATTCAATTTTTAGTTTTTTTTTCTTTTAAGTAATGGTTATCTTTGCAAAGAATATTTTTCTTAACAGTAATACTTAAAATACATTTATCATTTACTTGAAACAAAAAATATTTACTTAAAATCAACTTCTGTGTATACATAAAAAATATATATTTGAATTAAGTAAATATATATTACTTATTTCAAATATTTCATAAGTTTATATATCTACAAATCTATTATAAGTTAATCATTAAATTTATTCAAAATATATTCTGAATCCTAATAATTTATTATTTCTATCAAGAATATTAAGTTAAAACTAAAATTCAATTTACTTATTATTCTGACTTTTCTTCAATTTCAATTTTATAATGCTCTTCGAAAAAATATACATTCTTTTTTTTCAGTATATAAATATTTCTAAAATTTATGACAAATATATTTTAAGACACTTATCGTGAAAATATTCTTTGTTAAAGATAATCATTACGTACCAGAAGAAAAAATGTAAATTGAGTAAATGTTTATCTTATCAATAGAATTGAGATTTTTCTGCGTGTGGGACATTTAGCTTGATTCTGAAAGTAACACACTAAGAAAAAAAATTGTTAACTTGTTAAATTTTTCAATTTGATTAAATTTCTTCAATTTAAGTATTTACAATGTATTTAAATTTCTTCAGTTCAAGTATTTATATATTTAAAACATAAATTCTTGAAACAAAGAAATTTAATAAAATTGTAAAATTTTACAATTTTATAATTTTAACAAATTAACAATTTTTTTCTCAACGCAAATAATGTATAAATAACAATACCATAGGATATGATCCAAATACGAATGCGTCTCAGATTCGGCGATCGCTATTCCGGCGAAACATTTTTTTTTTTCATTCTATATTATACATCAAAACTTGGATGCAATTGTAGAAAGAGAACCGCTCGACATCGATGACGTCATTCAGCGAAAAAGCAGGAACGGGAATGGGGGAACGGGAATGTGTGTGGCGGGACGGACGGGATTCGCGATGAGAAAGAAATAATGCGCGCATCTCAAAGCGATCGCTATTTCGTATGAATGTTGACAGCACTGTACGTTACATACGAATGTATGTATGTACATACGTGCAAGGTGAATCCGACATCGACGACGGCACGCGAAGGGGAGCGCGTACAAATGGCGCGAGACGACGTGGACAACAATCGCGCGTTCATCTTCACTCGACGCACGGCGAAGAATTAACACATATGTACGTCGCAGCACGTAGCGCTCGTCATCTAACACGGATTCTCATTTCACTCTGCGCTGTACATAAAAAGTATACGGCTGTACATACATACCAAGTTACGTGCGACAAGATCGCGCAGTCCGCGCCTGTCCCAAATGTATAGGTTGTGTTGATCGTCGCATCGCTGCGTCGCTGGACTGTTGACCGCTCGACGAGATTTCCGCGAATTTGGCCATTACCTCGCGAAATGCTATCGTCGTCGCACGATTGTCACACCTGTATCGAAATTGAGCTTGCTGCAGCTGTACTTATGCGATGAAATGCGTCGCGACGACCGTTAACTCGAAACCCATCCGCCGCACGTTCGCGACACTCCGCTAATAGCCGAATTTACTCCGAATGATTCCGAAACATCGCGAACGATCGGTAACGTCTTTCCATGAAGAAATTTTTTTCAGGAAAAACGTCGTGAATCTACGATCGGTAACATGTGTACTTTCAAGAAAGAGATTTTTTTCCAGAAAAAAAATATACACGTCTCTAACGAGCGATAGGCTTTTCGTTGTTCGATTTACGTTAATCCTGTTCTGTTTACTTCGAATTTATTATATGATCACATCGTTTGGCTCAACGTGATGAAAAAGTTGTAAAAAATAAAAAAATTCTCATGGAAAAGCAATTAAGAATAGAAATTGGAATTTTAGAATCAGTTTCTCAATAAACACTGCAGATAAATAATAATAAGTTACGTTGTGTTTCGTATAAAAAATTTGTTTTATCTTATTAATATCTATTATGCGTAGGCATGGATAAGTTAATATATTTTTTTAACTAAATTAAGTTAATGTTAATGACTTACAAAATTAATTTGGTTACGTTAAAAGTTACATTAAGATTAAATTAACTAAAGTTAAATTAAAAGTTCATTTCGAAAAGGATTATTCACCTTGAGAGTAGAAATTTGCAAGTTTTGAAAGTTCTAAAATTCTAATTTCTATTCCTAATAATTAATATTCCTCCGTTATACACAAAGCTTGATTGCTTTTCTACAAAAATTCTTTATTTTCTACAACATTTTGATCAACATTGAGCCAAACAATACGATCATATAGTAAAAGTTGGAAACATACAGCAGAGTTATAAATGTAAATAGAAAGACGTGTCGATTGCTCCTTAGAAATGTGTACATTTTTTTCCTGGAAAGAATTCTTTCTGGCAAGTGCATACATTACCGATTATTCATTCGTAACGCTTCGGTATCATTCGGAGCAGATTCGGCATTCCGCTAGTAGTGGAGTGATGGCCGGCGGTGTAACGGACGTGCGGCGGTTCGGTCCCGCGTCGACGGTCGTCGCGACGCGTTTTATCGCTGTAAGTACAGCCGCAGGAAGCTCGATTCCGACACAAGTGTGACGATCGTGCGACGAGGAGTCGCCACGATACACGTAAGTCGCTAGAGATAGCTAAATTCGCGAAAATCTGTTCGGTGTAACCGCCAACGGTCCGGCGATATGGCGGCGATGCAACGGCTACGCATTTCGGGTACCGCGGCCGGCC
>QKQZ01055654.1:0-13955 GCA_003595255.1 Solenopsis fugax | reverse complement strand
AATACAGGACTCAGGAAACGCAAAAGAAACAAAACTGCAACGAATAGCCCTGGTCTCCCCTATTTTAGTGTTAGCAATTCGCTTCGCGAGGCTGAGCGCGCTTTTCTCTGCCAGATTCTGTCGTTTCGTATCAAAACGTGTCGAATAAGTATATCAAAATTTATGGTAAGATTCGTATTTTAAATAATTACCATATTTGTGATAAATCGGAAAAATAAAAAAGATAATTTGTTATAATTTATTAAAATTTTGTTATTATATTTTTAAAATATTTTATTATAATTTGATAATTAAGACATGCTGATATTCTTCCATTCGTTCCATTCGTCAACCAATCTTTTACTTATATGTATATGTATTATATATTAGAGTTTGCGCGCGCGTGTATGTCCTACTTATCAAAATGATTATGCTTTTGTCTTCGCAATACGACTCAATTCAATTCTCTTTTGTTTAATTAGCATATGCATTATCGATTAGCACAATGTCAATTGACATAAACCTGATTAAACCGACCTAGAAAGAGCTGTAATCCGCTTTGGCAGTCATCGAACCGTATCGTTTATGCGGAAATGCAACGTCAACTATGCTAAATGTGAAATTGCTGTTGCTTTGTAATTCTAGTGAACATAAGCTTACCAAACGTTTACTCTTAGGTTTGAAACACAATCGTATCACGCTGTTCAATCGGCAAAGTATTCGTAATTATCTTTAAGCTAAACGCAAACGATGTGATACCAAATGAAAATAACATAAAAGCTTATATTTGAAATTGCTAATAAAATAAATTAATTTGAATATAAAATGAATTGATAAAATAAAATATTTATATATAGAAAGCTCTTATGAATAAAATATTGCGTTTGGATTTACAAGAATGTTAAGTGAAAAATATTACAATATTTTATATTTTAAAGTCTTCAGTTGTAAATATTTCACTAGTACTTAATTTGTCTTTGATCAATTTAGAAATATTTATTTCAGCCACATTTTTAATGTTTTTTAATGTCTTTTAAGTACGTAAATATAACATATAGTTATAACTTTTTGCCTGCAGTGTCTAAAAGATATACGGAAAATAATAAATTGTCAGAAGATAGTAAAAAGTATAGGATAATATATTTTTATCATTTATTAGATTTAATTGTTAATTTTTTTGCATAATTCAGTTAATAAGTAACAACATAACTTACTATCAGTGTACAACTTTTATATACTAATCTATCTTTTATAAAAATTAATTTTATTATAAAGAACCTTACACAATATATCCGAATCTGCCAGAAGTTTACACTACTCTATGATGAAGTAAAAAAGAGTCAGATGGTGCAAAGCTCTCTCATCTGTAAGCAAATCAGAAAGAAGATCCAATAACGCAGCATAATACATTATTCTAATTAATTAATGTTTGCGAGATGGTGCCAATCAAAGTGAGTGTAAATATTTCCACACGATAAAAGCAGTAACTGAATATTATGTCAACAGAAATTGCGTTGTATATAGATATCAATCATCTTATCGGGCTCTATTTGATACATTTTTTAATAATAAATAAAAATATGTAATATTTTCCGAATTAGAGTTTTATCAAAATCTCGTAATTGACAGAACACAGATTGACATACTGCGTATAACTTCATAAGTGCACAAACTGCAACCGCGTGCACGTCAAACGCAGTTACTGCTAGAATTAATAAACACAAAAATAGCTCGTGCTATAATCCTGCTATATTTATCACGTAACGCATCGACGAATGTATTGAAATCAAATTCGCAACGAACTTTAGTCTCGCAACAGTAATTCGAACAAACTAGCAAAAATTGATCTTCGTTCAATTACGCCATTAATTACTTCTGGCAGATAACATTGATCAGTCAATATAACGAACCAGTGAGATATATTGCACGTCACGAATTGCATATTACATACTACGAAATACTACGCTTCATATCATATTTTTTTTTTAATGCAAATTTAACAGCATTCTGATCTGCTGTCGTCACAATCGCAATTAATCTCTAAATAAGTTTTAATTATATAATTAATTTACTTTGTTGCACGCAATAATAAAATGTTGTGTGTATCATACTCATTCATTTAATTATAGTAAAAGTTAACTAATGCGATATTATGATAAAAATATCTTTATCGCTACTTCTGGTTATAACTATGTTATAGTTACTGTGATGCATTTTACCAGCAATTTATTGCAATATTAACAGATAAAAGCATATTTTCAATAAAAGTTCTTATTAAAAAAAGTCGTTCATAGAAATAATTTTATAGAATTGTATAATTCATTTAAAACTGAAAATTTATCTTTATTTATTTTTCTTAATATACTGGAGCGTTAAATTTTGGAAGTTAAATTTGATGTGGCTTGAATATTAAATTTTTACAATTTTAAACATCAGAGTTCTCTCTTTGCTTAGGTGCACTATAAAGTGATGCTTGACGTTTTCCAGCATGCGTTTTGATGTTTCCTATTTATAACTGTACATACATTAAACAGTTTTGGCGCAAAGAGAAGGAAGAGGTTTTCATGAAATTGGTCATAAGTCTTATTATCAACAGATACTTTCATGCGATATATGCACATGTATAAGCAAGCTGAATATTTCTCCTTGAACTCCAGTCGTATAAAATTTAAATAATAAGTATATACCATATATTTGACTGTTTAATGCTTCTCATCGAAGTTTATTAATAGTTGTATACATATAGATAGTAAATCGATCGAAATCTTCTAAAATTAAATTATCTTGGATATTGTCACGCGAAAAATTCAACGGAAGAAATGAATAAAAGATGACAAACGTCACACGAAATTGTCTTATTCTAAATTTAGAAGACCAAAGTTTAAACTTTATTTATTAAACAGTATACTGATATGAAAATCTTTGAACAACGTATACCGATTTTAATGGTTTAACTTTGATCTTGTCATCGCAGATAAAATTCACTTTTATTAACTTTTAGAATTTTCAAAGTTTTAAAAAAAATATATTATGTATATGTAAAATAAGGTCACAAACTTTGGGGCCGAGTCCTCACACCAAAACATAAAAAAAGTTCATATATTATATATACATTTTTATATTAAATATATTTTATACGATACAAAAATCTGTTTTTAAATCACTAATTTGGTTTTAAATAAATCATTATTTACTACATACATAAATATAACTTAAATTATATCAATAATAAAAGATTTTAGACCGATTATGCGTTTAACACAAATAAATAAAGACAGACTTGTCATTAGCAGATCTTATAATAATGTGTCAAATAATATGTTGTGATGTCTTTTTAACTGCAAGAAACCCAACCGCGGAAACGCGATTTTGTCGGCTCGGAAGTAGGCGTATCTGCATTTGTACTATGACCGTTTGTTTTTATTTTATTATTCTTTATTTAATAATAACGGGTTGCGTATTTAGCAAAAGTCGACGACTATTTTAATTCGATTTTGTTTTCACATTATCTCGTTCGATCGATGGAGTGAGAGAAAGAAGATAATTTATGTGAAGAATGAATCATTTGCACGTAAAAATGGAAAATGTATTTTATTATGCGCTTTATTCGGTCATGAATTTAAGTGCCTATTGAAGTATTATTATTATATTCGATTATACACAATATATTTTGAGTTGTTTTAGGAGATTAATTACGTTTTTACATATTGGTGTAAACATGACTTTTAATGCATACTAAAAGCTACTAAAATATGTATACGAGATCATATTGTAATGATACATACGCACACACAAGGAATATTTCTTTCGGAGACAGAATAAATAATATAATTATATATTTTTGTTAATCAACTTGCGATCATAGATATGTGAATTTATATTCATATTGAGATATGCATGAATATTAAAATCTATAAGGGATGGGTAAGTTCGCGCGCTAGAATATGTAACAAATAATCATTGAATTATATTCTACCAAACGTGAATCGAGATTTTCCATTTAAATTGCTTCGCAAATTTTGCACTTTAAAACTTTAGAACTTCGAAATTCAATGCTGGAATAATTTCGAATTCACTATGCTATTGACGCTTGACGCTTAGATAAAGACGGCCCGAATGATTAAGTGATTTTACAGTAAACTTATGTAATAGTGAAGAGAATGTATCCATGATTCGATAGATAACGATAGAAGCGATTAGAATTTTAAGTTGCATCAACTTTAATTTAAAAGAAAATTGATTGATGATGAATTTTCCGAGTAATACTTTTATCAGCAAATAAATTTTTTGGACTTGATTATTCTCTATATACAATAAATAAGATTAAATTTTTGTAGTACACTTTTTTTTCTATTAAAGATGTAATAAATTTATAAATGAATCTAATGATTTTAAACATACAGACTAATATAACAAATATTACAATAGTAATTATTATTAAAATTACTAATAGTAATATAATAAATACTAATAATAATTATAATTATGTGGTGGGTTACAGAAATATCTCACTANAATTATGTGGTGGGTTACAGAAATATCTCACTAATTTTTGCAGTCGACCGGAATTAAAATAACCTAACAATTCAAGGTAAGATTTTTTCTTATGCATGAAGTTTTATAATGTATAATTATATTATATAATATATTTATATTTTCTAATTCTCAATTGATTGAATTATTGCTACTATTTGGTGAACAATCTCTGTGTACTTTTTCTATTATGTCATAATTTGATATTAAGACATTATTTTTATTTTTGTTATTAATAAAATCAAAGATTTAGGAATGCAAATAGAAAATTAGCTAAAATAAATTATTTTCAGTAACTGACTAACTTCCGTATATTTATAGAAGAATTTGTAGTCGGGAAGAGAGAGAAAATATGATACTCGTGCAGATTGTAAATGCCGTCGCATTGAATCCGCAACTTTAATAGAGTTGGAACTACTAAGCATATTTTCAAATTAGCGAGTTTCTCTGTAAGCAACAATATTCCAAGCAACCTGAATAAGTAAAATCAAAACTTTTATACGCTATCCGCATTTAGTTGGCTGATTTTATAGTATACATAACGCTAAATAATACAATATATAGATATATATATATATACCATATATATATATATAACTAAACCACAGAAAATTTTAGTCCCTTCTACAAACTACTTCCTTTTATAAACGGTGCCTATGTCTAATATAGTAGACTGATAGATTAATTTGTGCTTATGCTAATTTTATGGTACATTTATATTTAAGCTTTATGTATGAATATTATATAAACGTTTTCCATTCTTCATTTTTTTCTAAAGTCTGCTTATATTTATAAAGAAGGCGTCTTTTTAAGTTTAAAAAATTTTTTTTAATTAATAAAATGAAATTAGGACAATATGATCTTTTTCTACGATCAAAGATAAGACTACAACAGCATCAGATTTGAATAATATAATCTGATGTAGCAGTTTTATCTTGAGCGTTTCTATCATCTCACCTGCAATGACTATACATATATTATATCTAGGATAAAAAATATCATTACAAGAAGTATAAATTGTAAAAAAAATGTATTTTGCTTTGTCCTATTTAAAAAAAATTGCATGCAGCCGATAAGAGATTGTAAAATATTTATCATTATCGGTTCAATCTAAATGTATTTTATTACGTCGTATATTTCAAATTAATTGTATCATTTCGTGCAATCTGAATTTTCTGATGTATGTATGGTGCACGGGACAAGTTATATATTTATAAAATGCTATTAATAAAGTATCTCGCGTTTTAATTAATATGAAATTTTTTTAAGTCAGAGAGAAAGGTAAGTCGATAAAATGGCGTATTAATATTTTTTACTCACACATCTTGTTTACGTGTAATGCAAACATAATGCGATTATTTGCTAATCAATACGTAATATTTAAAAAATCGATTTTTTATAGCTATATTTACTTGTTTTTATGTGAATGCGACTTACGTACAGTGATGAACATGAAATAGAGCCATCTATATAGAAATTTTAATGCATTTATATTAGTTTATTATTTCTTTTATTTTAATATAAATTGCAATAAAATAAACATTTGTTTTTAGTCTTTTATGTTTAGAATAAATAATACAATAAAATAAATTTAGTATTAATTTAAGCTTTAGTATTTTTAGTGATGATTGTTGTTTTTCTTTCTCAGAGTGGCTCCCTTTTCATGATCACCAGTATATATGAATAAAACATTGTTTCTTTCTTGTTATTCTGCAATCACACTCCAATTTATTCTTTTCAGTATCAAAAGCGTTAGCAATATCAAAAGCAACAAGAATATTTTTTTCGTTACAGATGATGACAACAAATAATACTTTTAATGCGAGCATAAATAACTCTTACTATGATGATAATGGGTACATACCATATGATCAAAGACCTGAGACTTATTACGTACCCATAATATTTTTGTTAATTTTGATTGTGGGCGTAATAGGAAATGGTGTATTAATTATTATACTGCTGTGTCATGCCGCTATGAGAAATATACCAAACACGTATGTGCTGTCTTTAGCTGTAGGGGATTTATTGGTGAGCATGCAGTTTTGCGTTTACACTTCCTTTGTTTCTCGGAATTCTCTCTAATTCACAAGTAAAAATTGTTTGGGATAAATAATTCATTATCTTACATCAAAAATATCATATATAAAAAAAAATTTTATTTTTTTCGAAAATAATAGCAAAAAAAACATATCTTTGCTTAAAAATAAATTTTTCTAAGAAATATATCAGCAATTAAATTGAAGAATTTTTCATTTTTACAACATTAATGATAAAAAATGAAGAAAGAAATATTACTCAAAATATACAGTAAACTTTTTATTTACAGCATTTACAAGTTATTCTTAACAAAAAAACATCTTTTTATTTCTCTTTGTGTAAAAAGAATAATAATAGAATAATTTTTTTTCGAACATAAATATAATAAATATACGAACAAAGATTATGCTTAATATTTTAACAAATCCATTGAAAAAAAAATAGAAGACTCTTTATATTTATTTTCTTCTTGCCAGAACAAAATTGAACACGATGTGACGATATACTAAAAGAGAGAATGATTTGGCGCCATAACCTAGATTTTTTTAAATAGACTTGTTTGGTTTTTGTAAGAAATCTTTTAGTTATATTGTTATACTTTATATTGTTATACTTCATAACTTTTTGTCCTTAAATAATCTTTACTTATGAGAAAAAAAGTATACCATGTTTTCTCAATACATTTATTACATGATTATTCTAAACCTTTGGATAATTTATCATGTTTAACATGATATAATTTGATGACAAAGTATAATCTCAATTTTAAATACAGGAATAATTTATTACAGGTGATTGTAATTAGCGTACCTTTCACATCAATTGTTTACACATATGAATCATGGCCATGGGGCGTAACTATCTGTAAAGCATCTGAATATGCTAAGGATATTTCGATTGGTGTCTCAGTATTTACTTTAGCTGCTTTATCAGCTGAAAGGTAAATGTGTGAAGTAAGAACCTTATCGTATCGTGCAAATTAACTCAAGGAATTAAACAACATTTTACTTGGCTAAGTGGCACTACGAATACTCGCAGCTAAATGGTACAACGTACATACCTACAACTTAATTTAAGCCAAGAGACTAAACTGAAATTTCATTCATAATAGATCCAAGCATAAAATCGGCTCTTGAAGCTAATTAACGTGTGTCGTGTAATGTCAATGAATTGCAATATTCAATGATGACGTTACGGGAATGTCATCATTGGACATTGATACAAATACAATTGAATATTTTACGTTAATAATTAACAATTTTCAATAAAATTAAATATATTTCATAGAAATAATTTCAGTTATCTTCTCGATATTCTTTCTTTAATTTTAAAATCTCGTCTACGTCAATAGAAGATTAGTTTAAGCAATGAGGTATGAGGATCTAAAATATGGAAATTAATTGTTGTTTACCTTGAGTAATTTGTCTTTGAAATGAGCAAGTTCCTACCGTTTATGATATAACCTATTGTCTCATCTTGTCATGTTTTCGTAGATATTGCGCCATCGTCAACCCTATTCATCGCCATATAGCAGGTTTAAACGCAAAACCACTTACCATTTTAATGGCTCTCCTTATTTGGGTCTTAGCAATTGTCGCAGCCTTGCCCGCTGTGCTGTACTCCGAAGTAGAAACTCAATTATTAATTAACAACCAGACTATTTCCTACTGCAACCCTTTTCCTAAAAGTCTTGGTAAGCCATAATGCGCTTCTTCTAGATAATGTCATAAAACTATAATTGAAAGTGCGTAAATGCATATGTAAATTGTAAAATTTATAATGAAATTTTATATTACCTATATAATAATGTTATTTTACCTGTTAGAAAGAAATAGTTACAAATTTTTTCAAACACTCATGAATGGCCGAATAATAATTGATAACTTTTATATTTTTGTCATATTTTTTTGATGTTGCATGTCCTATTCGGAGCCTTTATATCATTGCGTATACACAATAATTTATCTCAATACGTTGAGGAATGATAAAACAAGATTGCAATGCAAGAAAATATAAATTTTGTAATACTAGTGGTTACGCAAAACTAAACACCGTATCATGTATTTTTATGTTACAGGGACGACCTATGAAAAGGGTATGATAATATTCAAATTTTTAGCATATTACGTGATACCGTTATGCGTGATAGCTGGTTTCTATTTGGGTATGGCATGGAATTTAGCATTGTCAACCAGGAACACTATAATAACTCGTGTTAATCTCCACAATGATCAGATAAATGCGCGCAAAAGGGTACATAAAAAATATTTCTAAAACATTGAAATATTAAAATCATGCTTATGTACTATTGAACAATTTTTGAAATTCAATTGCCTCTTTTTGATGTTATTGTATTAATGATTTTATTTAATGCTGTATTTTAACAGGTGAGCAGAATGGTAGTGTGTTTCATAATTATTTTCGTGATTTGTTTTATGCCGCATCATATATTTATGCTGTGGTTCCATTTTAATCCCACGTCTCGTGAAGATTATAATTATTCCTGGCATTACTTCAGGATGGTTGCTTTCTGTCTCAGTTTCAGCAATAGTTGTGTTAATCCTATAGCTCTCTACCTAATTAGCCGCACGTTTCGTAAAAAGTAAGTGCGTATATGTGTGTAATATTTCTTAATATGTAAATAAAAAATTTTCATGTTAACCGAATGCCAGTAAATTTTTATTAATAATAATTATTAAAAGATGTAATTTCTTTCAAATTTGATAACAGTCAAAAACGTTAAGGAACAAAATTCATAGTACATCACGCAAAACTTAACACTTATTGAAATTTACTATTTTCAATTCTGAAGTAATTCAAATTAACTAAACATATTTATGTTAACAGAAGAACAAATAATAAATTTCTCGCGGATTTTTCTACGAAAAGATTGTCTATATATTTTCTACACCTATCACAAAATATAACTTTTCTTTTTTTGTATATTTGTTTTATTATATATATTAACGGACGAAAGTGCCCTATTTAAATAAAGAGTATGTACAAATATAAAGTTGGAAAATATTTAACTTTTGCGAAATTCTATTTTTTAAAGATAACATGACGATGTATGTTTAATTCACCATTCTTCTGTCATAGATTTAACAAATATTTATGCTGTTGTTTACCGGCCCGCTCCGTTAACTGCGAAAAAGACCGAATAGGAAACAGTATAATTCGCGGACATGGTGTTTCTTCACAAAGAAGTCGTCGATTTTTTTACAACACCAGTTTCGGTTCCACCTTTCGGAGGCGTACTCAAGAATATAATTCGACCGGAGTATTTGAAATGGGTAGCATACACTAGGAAAAATATTGTGTTCTCTGAATCAAAATTTTGTTGTATAAACAAAATAATTTGGTTAAAATGTACCTAAACTATTTGGTTGGTAGAAACAAACTTATTTTTTTATTTACATTTTGTTCCTACAAAATGCTTTTATTGCAATAATTAAAAGACGTTAACGAAATAAATTTTATTATGAAAAAAAAGTTTTGGTAACGTACATTGCTTTATTTCAACCAAATATTTTGGTTATTACAATAAAACAAAATATTTAATGTAAAAGAATTAATTTTTCTGTGATTTATAGGAAGAACGGCGGGCGTGGAATAAATATAGACTTGAATGCGAATTATACAAGATATGATGTTCCACCATTAGGTGCAGTCGTTAAAATTATTTCGTTACAATCTATTTAGACATTTTAGGATGATCACTGGTCATTAGTGTTCGCTGTGCTTTTATAAAAGCTGAATTTTAATTTTACAGGTAACAGAAATTTTTACAGATGTATACTCAACATAATTTTGAGAAGTACGTTACATATTAATTTTTTAACTTTAGTCTTGGAGGCCTTAAATATGAATTTCAAATAATATTATTGAATTTAATGTGTGTCGTAATGTGTGTATGAATTCGACAAATAAAGTCATGTTATATGTGGTTGTGGATTATGGTCGTCCGTCATATGCATCTCTCTTGCGAGACTTTGCAATCTCATTGTAGACGTATAATGTTAGAAGCAAGGAATTAGAGAAGCAAAGGAATTATTTTAAAAAGTTTTGCATATAACATGACTTTATTTGCTGAATTCATACATACATTACGACACACATTAAATTCAATAATATTATTTGAAATTCACATTCAAGCACTAAATTTTCTTTCCTAATGTATAGATGCCTACCATCGATTGAGGATGCTTTTATAAGTAATTTAACTTATACTGTAATTTATATTGATATCCATCTAATAATGGATGATTGATATTAATGTAAATTGCAGTACCATCACTAATAATAATAATGGACTAACAATAAAACTTCGTCGAGATGCGTGTAAAAGTAATTGGTTCATTGAGTTAAATTAGATCTTATTTTGGTATTTCACATTCTTTTAAACTTTAGTAGCTTAAGTAAACTATGTGTGTATTACATGTATATTATATGTAACTGTATGTATATTTATATATGTATATATAAGTATACACACAGTTACACACAATGTATAAACTATGGATCAATGTAAATTACAGTACAAGTCAAATTAATTATAAGAGCATCCTTAATCGACACGATAGGCCTCTCTACACTAAGAAAAAAAATTTAGTACCTTCAACAAAACTTTAGTTGAGACATTTTTTAACAATAACCAAATATGTTGTTTTATATGACAAAAAATTTGATTGCTTCCACAAAATATATTTTTCTGCTTTGTTCCGTGGACCAAATATTTTTATAAATAAAAAGATTATATATAAGTAGATTTCAGGTTTATATCATTTTTTAAATGGTTATGAAAATTAGAGTCCGACTGAATATTCGGTTTCGGTTTCGGCCAGTTTCGGCTAATAATTTAAGATTCGGCTAAGTTTCGGTTTCGGCCGAAACTGAAGGGAAGTTTCGGCTACGTGATCGAAACTAAAGTTGCAATGTTTATTAATATGAAATGATTATCTTTTACTAATTTATCAAAAACTTGCTTAAAAAATACTTTTATTTTATATTTTTAAATTTTGTTGTTAGTAAGATAATATGATTTGTAATACAGATAATATAATGAATAATGTGCTACAGTTTATAATAAAAAAATTGTACTCTAATAAAAAGATAATACTCTAATAAGAAGATGATAATAATACTTAACACGTTATAAATGACTAATAATTAATCTATGTTCTTATTGAAGAGAAAAAAATATATATACTTAATGTATATTGCTTGTGCATTTGCCTGTACATATCTCTTTCTAGGATTTTTCTAGGATTTTTATATTTTTCATGAAAGTTTCGGTTTCAGTTTCGGATTCGGACGAAACTAAAGACCGACCGAATATTCGGTTTCGATTTCGCCGAAACTAAAAAAAAGTGGTTTCGGTTAGACTCTAATGGAAATATTGATTTGGATCAAAGTTTCTGAGACCTGATACTGTGATGAGCTTTGTTTCATCTGTTTCGTATTTTCACGCTCTTTTCTCGTGTAATATCTACTATAAGATCTAATTATTTAACTGTGTGTGTGTATGGCGCGTGCGCGAGGGTATGAGTGTGTGTATTTCTACTAGTGTATAATATTAGCTACTTAATCAGCATTATATAATATACCAATATATTTATGTATTTGTGCATATATGTAAATTATACATATAGAGTCTTGCTAAGTACCCTCATTACACGTTTTCTTCGTCTATCGCTCGAAGTTTGTAAGATAATATATTTGATTGAAAATGATTGAATATGTGGTAATCAACGCTATAAAATACAAATCAATAAAATTCTGTATTATAACAAGCTTCTTATTATAAAATGTTTAGATTTATTTATCCACTAATTGTTAAATACGAATAAGTAATTTAAGTACTTCAAAATAATTAAAATTAACAAGAACGTTCATCAACGTCTGAAATGGTTACTCCTTGTATATCAGTATATAATACGAGATGCTCCTGAACTACTGATTCGATAAATTTTCGTCAAGGAAAAATCGATTTCACATAATTTAAAGAACTGCTAATTTCAAGACATTAATATGTTGCTCAGAAACATTGTACATTTTGTAAGATGATCAACTTTAATATATTGTATATTTTTGTACGTTTTCTTTCATATGATTGAACCATAATAAAGATAACTCGCTGTGCGTAATTTGATGCAAAAACAATGTTGTTTTCTCTTTTACGTATATAAATTTTATTGAGAATGTGCACACGTAAAGATCATTCTCATTTCCAAGTCGAATAAGAATAATCGATGCGAGGCTCCCCGGCACGCGTGCAACGTATCCACTCGCACGTGCCACTCATCCGTTCCCTTCAAAGAGTCATGCGTAGGGGGTAGAGAGAAGAGAAAGGGGGGCTTTTGCATCTGCCGCTCGTTCGGACCTTTACACAACGGTTGAACAGCCGGATTTCGAAGGGGGCTGGTGATAGCCGGACCTCCCTCGCGTAGGGCCCCTTCTTCGACAACGGTCGTGAAAATGGAACGGTTGGTAGTACGCGACGATCAACGTTAGTCAACGGTCGTTTTCATTGACGATTCACCGTGGTATGCGTAGCATACAGTTAATAAACGAGGATGCCGTATTTCTAGTAATAAAAAAGACTCGAAAAAGGTGTTCTCTTTTTTTTACGAGCAAAAGTTTACCAGAAAAATTTTGCACTGCACAAAGGAAACGTTAGTGTGCCTGTAAACGCGAGAAAACCTCTAGATACTCCAGCAGGGCCAGATAACCAGAAAGCCAGAAAGTTAAGGGACAAAGGACTTGTAGGAGTGCCCGTTTCTACTAGAAAGCAGAAGCATGTAAGTAATGCGAGATATCTTTATTTCTAAGTGACATAGTAAGACGGCCTTCCAAGCAGATGCCAACTTTATATCTCCTGTTACGTCGATCCTATATGTGTTCATATCCTGTTGCTAATTTTATTATAAAAATTACAATATCTTTGTTACACAAAAATTTAACGATTTGTTAGGCAGCAAAGTTACAAGATTTTGAAAAAATGTTAGAAAGAAATAATAATATTAATTTTAAATATTCAACTATTATGTTTACAAAAATTTAACATAACAAACGTCGAAATCAGAGAACAATTACTAATTAGCTCGATTCAATCTCGAACACAAAGCGGATTATTACAGGGAAGCAGCTGATATTTCGCAAATAGCATTCACAACGTACTATCGACGTACAAAGCACTAGCTGTTAAAAATTACAGGAGAAGAGGATAATATGGCACCCATTTTATTGAATAACATTGTTAATATTTTATATTCAAGCTTGAACGATTGTATTCGTTAGTGTTGTTTAACAGATTCTAGACTCAAAGTAATGAAATATTTATTACTTACAAGGAACCGATCCGAGGTGTCCACCTCCGATCTTGACGAGCTTTTAATATGTTA
>QKQZ01055652.1:0-26963 GCA_003595255.1 Solenopsis fugax | reverse complement strand
CGGCAGCGCGTCGAGAAACATCGTTGTGTCTGTAATGCGCCTGCTATTGCGCCACTCGACTATTCGCTATTCCACTTCTTCATCCCCCTTTCTCATCGTTTTCGATCCACTTCCCGGTAATCTCTATCCTCCCATCCGCGAGAACCCATTCCCGCTCCTCACGTTTAAACACGCGAAATCTGATGTATGGAGAGTCGCACTGTTCTCGAACGTTAAATTCGCAGATACATGAACGTGAAGAATACTGTTCGCGTCACGACTCACATTTATAATTAATTAAAATTTACATGTTATAATTAATAAAAAAATTGAAGAATAAATCCTTATAAATCCGACTGCAGGAATGCAAGTTTATGATGGAACTTTGTTTTTCAATTTCATGTAAATTTTCATTTCGTCAGTTGACAGAATCAAAAGTTACACGTTCAAATCGTATAAAAAAGAATAATTTAACGAGATCTCTGATAAAAGAGTTAAATTAAAGTTTATCAACATATATTTCTTATATTTTTTAAATAATATATAAAAGAATGATAATTATGAACAAAAAGTAATGAGTACAAAACTTTCTAAAATGTCGTAAGAGAAAGAAAAGAGCAAAGAACAACGACTTCATCCCTTTAATTATCTCGATCCTTACGAACCTACATTAATAATAATAACGGGGGAGGCGGTATCTCTAAAACTGTCGGCGTGGGAAATGAGATCTGCTTCTGGGGTGATAATCATTTTAAGAAAAAGGAATAAACTGAGACATACACAAAAAAGCGTGCTTTACGAGTACATTCGTAAAGGCGTAGATGCGCGCGTACGACAATGGTATTTGCAGGCTTCATTGTTCTTTTAATTGGTTGGTATTCCTCATAGGTCCGGGAGCCAGCCGGGTAAAAGGCCGGTCGGCTCCCGGCATGTCCTTGTGTAAGGCAGGTCGGCTAGGAACAAAGTTATCGCGTTTGTTGAATACTCGTCTCCCCATTGAACGCAACTCGGGAGGGAAGAGGAGGAATTCGCCGCCGTTCTCCTTGGGATGAATATGCGCGAATGGTCGAACGCGAAGGGTGAAGGAGAGAATAAAAGAGAGGGGGGAGAGGGGAGGAGGGGAGGAGAAGGCTTTTCTTTATACGACACTATTGCCTTTTTGCATGGGCAAGCCATTCGTTTTGCCGAATACTTATCGTTAGCATAATGCAAAGCTCCCTCTTCTCATCTCTTTCGCATGATTAGGGGATTCCCGTCTGCGGCGGCGGCGGTGGCAGCGGCGACTCACGCAAATTCGGAGGAGCACACGCGACCGCACACGTGGAATCAAATCTATCCGAATGCGCATTGTTCTATCGCGATTAAATGGAAATGTATCGAAACGTTTCGGAAATTACGGTACGCGTGGGAATTTATGAAGTAGGCCACGTTCGAAGCTCGCACGCACCAATGGACTGCGATTAATCTTTATCTGGTTTTGGAATATTCACGAACGATTATGGCAATGTGACATCTCTCTCTCTCTCTCTCTTTCTCTTCTCTCTTTAATGCTTTACAATTAAGAATGAATTAAAAATAAAAATTTTAATTATGATAATTAATTGAACTAGACGAAAGAGAAAGAGAGAGAGAGAGAGAGAGAGCGAGAGAAGTGAAGGACGGTATCTGTGCGAAGTGAAAAAAACGAAGAATATTTCTCTCCACTTTTAAGCGCTTCGCTTCTTGCAATCGAATTTTGTGCGTTTGGCGAATAATGGCATTCCCCTTTACGAGCATAATCGAATGCATGTCGGACAAAACCGCGCTCGCTGAGAGCTTCCTCCTACTGCGCTACTGCGCGTAAAAAGATCCGCGGCGCTCGTCGATTTTGTGCACCGTCATATCCTTCGAATTTATACGCTCTGCTGTAACTTAAAAAAAAAAGACAGAGAGAAAAAGAGAGACGACGGTTTGACATCACGCGGTTTTCCCCGGGAAATAAACGTCGGTGAATCGCGTCACGAACGATCTTGAAAAAGTTCGCGCACTCGGGCGAATAAAAACCACTGTGTCCCAAATATCCGGAACGAAATGGGATAATAAAACTATGACCAACTAATACGTTCAACCTTTGGTATGCTGTGTACCGTGGATGATGCATTGCGTTTCCAGGTTATGACAGACTGAGAGGACAATTTATCTTTGAGCCTTCGATTATATAGCAAAGTTCGCGTGCTTGGTATCATCGATGAATTCAAGTCTGACTTTTGATCAGCGGAGACACAATATTTACATGTTATTAAATTTATTTTTTAGAAATTATAGCTATTAAAAAATTCAATTAAATCTAAATTCATTAAGAACTCTTTTAATGAAATATTAATATTTACATTGCAACGTAACTTTACGTTGTTGCTTGATTTAATTAAAATGTAAAAGCTTTTCCAAGTTTTAACTGATTCTTTTTAATCAGAGATTCAGAGCATCAGCGAAAATGCAACAGTCTTAAAAAGAAAACCTGCGCAGACAAGCGTGAAAACCACAGACTGTTCAGATTGTCCACTAGTAAAACGAAAGATAATAAAATAGCGATCAACGAATGTAAAAGAGTCGAAGCGAACTCCATGGTATTTAGTAACGCTAAATGTGAAAGGAGGGACGCGATAGTAGACGAACCGTATGCAAATCACGATGGCGGCGATCGTAAACTCCCTCGCTGGTCGGCCGATCGGCCAACCAGACTATTTCCCCAATGTGGGAAAATACGTATACGATATCTGATGCGGAATCGTTTGCACGAGCCAGGATTTGGATTTAGTTAAACGAAGGCGTACTTCGGAAGCGATCTTATCGGAGCACGTGTTTATCGAATCTCCATCTGACTCGACCATCTCCGGCGAATTGGATCAGTGGCTCTACGTAATTAATTTGCCTTAGCTGGTAAATCGTCAGACGCAAACAGTATCATCCGGTTCCGGAAAAACGATCGTATTGACAGAACATAACAGACGCCCGATTATGTAATCGATTTTCAATCTTACGCTATATTTGTTCTATAAGATGTCTAAGTTACATATTTTATTCAAGATTGAGGCTAAATATATTATAATAAGATTATAGATAAAATTATAGTCTCTATAATTCTTTGTTTATGTATTCTGTTATCTTTCTCTCTTTCTATATATATTTTTTAGATCATTTTCTTCACGTTACTTTCAACTAACATAGTATTCTCTTTCTGTTGTAATAATAACTGTCGTGTAAATTAGTGGAAGAGAGGATCATTATTTTTAATATTTATCCTTCACATTATACGAGGATCCTGCCTGAGCAGTTTCCTGATGAGCGCTAGAGGTGAATAAAGGCTCTAGGAATTTAACCGGCAGCGGAAATATGACCGTCGAATTTCTCTCGCCACATACGTTGTTCACGGTCTGCGGGTATCGCAGCTGCCAGCAAAGCAGAACGAGTAAAAAATATGATGAATTTTTTCCTCCCTCGTATTATCTTCTAATTATGACACCCGATCCACGGATGAGGAATTTTATTTAATTGCATCATGTGCGCAATGTTGCAAAATAAGAAACGAATAGTCAAATAAATTTTCTCATTTCTTTCAATCCGTAGAAATTGCGTAACAAATTGTTTTAATATCGTTGAGAAAGGAATGCGCGTGAGAAATCAATGAGATAATTAAATTCACTCCTTTTGTCCCATTTTACGCATTCACTATGTTCTTTTCAATAATTAAAAAAGTATTAATTTTTATGAGACTGCTTAAATTACTTAGTGCTCATTTTTGTTCGATTAATTTTAAATATATGTATAGTAATACGTTAAGCAATTTATAGTATAAAGTGTTACAAGTGGAGCAAAAATCAGTGCAAATAAAGCAATGTACGATAGTAGATAATTAGCGGCATTTAATAATTAGCGTCGGCGTCTGGTCGCGAGAGACAAAATACTAGCGAGTATATGTATGCTTACCTGCAGTGCGGCGAGACTCGTGGAAATGACGTCGCTGGCCTCTTTCAGGGAATGGGAAGCTCGCATTTATCCTTCCGCCGCAATCACTTTGGTCCTCGCCTCCCTCGTAGCTTCCGCCTCCGTGGCCATGGCTCGTTGGAGCTGTACCGGAAGTCGGACGTCCTTTCTGAAGCAGAGGTATCCGTTAGGTATCCGTTTCAGGCAGCCGCGGAGAAATTCATGAACGAACATGCGATCGTAAACAGCGTTAAATTGTTATCACGAATTTTATACTAAACATCGTAATTGGATCGATGTTATCTCTTTACGTTCTAAAACAATTTTCGAAAATGTGGTTCGATATTCAGCATTTCGTTTTCATTTCAATTAATTAAATAAAATGACATTTTTCTAGAAAATTCTTATACCAACGCAATTGCATCCTTCCTGGTCATAGATTTTTCTATTTTATCAAGAATCAATACATATTATTTACAGATTGTAATTATTCCTCAATGAGTGCAGAAACATGTAAAAAATCGTTCACAATGAGACCATCTTGATTACGAGCGTAAAGAGTTAATATCGAAACGGTAATATCGCTGTGCTATTACGCGCAGTGCAATATGCAGCTGTAATCTAATTACTCCTTAATAACAATTCGTCGATGTAAATATAAGCGTATCGATTCATTCCGTCCGCCTGTGAAATTTTATCGGTCGCGTGGTGGGCAAATAAACGAGCATCGACTTGTTTTACGTGAACGCGGATTCGGCGAACACATTTAAATTTTAAATCACGCCTCGTTCTCTACCCTTTTTTTATCTCCGCCGGCCGAAATACATTTTCGTTAGCGCATTATTTTTATCGGCTCACCCTCGCGCAGCTGCGCGACGTCGGCATTATTTGCCGATCAAGCGATTTCGCATTGATTTGCATTGGTCGCTCGTTCGTGACAATCTCTTTTTTCCCGGTCTCTCGTATGACCGCTGTCAGGGCGAGTGAAGCAGCGAAGCAGAGGTTTCAGAGAAAATCAAGCATTTAGTTCTAATAATTTGTTATCGATGAAATGTTTCAAGTGTTTCAATTTGAAGATAATTGACACCGAGACTTAAAATCGCGCGCATAAAAATCTCGTTGAGGTCAGAAGATCGCGAGAGATTATTAGATTAATTTGCGAAACAACGAAAACCTCTCGATCTCCTTGTTGCTATTCTGACAAGAGTAATGAACGAATTAATTACGCAAATGGGTAAGCCGGTAACGAGGCAAAACAACGTTCCTCGATCGTGCGCGGCCGCGATGCACATAAAAATATCGAGATAAAATATTCACATCCCGACCCTCTTGACTTGGACTCGGACTCCCCAAGGAACCTTGCCTCCAGAGTGGTCTGCACTGAGGTGAGAGGTGGTCTCCCGCTCCGACAGGATCTCAGCAAGACTCCTCGTGTGCCGAGGACCATTCGCAGCGTGCTCGCGGCCAGTAACCACGTCGAATGGCTGGAAAAGTAAGTGAAAGGGATGACGACTCGCCGCGCGCCGCCACGGTCGTCGCCGTCGAGAGCGGCAAACCGTGAACGAGAGCCCCGTTGCTGGTAGTCGTTAAACCCCCATGGAACGCCGTCGGAATGTCGACACGCTGTGTCGACCGTTCCTCGTAATTTTTAACGGACCAGAAACCAAGCTACATGCGACCCTTTGGACGTGACTCTAAAAGCATTATCGGGACAACGTGGTGATACGCGCGCGGCTCGCACTGACACGCGTCGCACTGACGCGCGTCACCTTTATAACGTTCTACAACGGTGTATAAAGTGTTCTAAAAATATATAACCAAATTGAATTCTGATTGTGTAAAAATTTAATAAGATATTGTTTCTGTTTTACACTTAATCTTATACACGCTCTCATTATTAATTTAACAATTGCTATGCATCTACGAAAATAAACCAAAAATTATCGCACAACAAACTCTATGAGCGGCGTAAACCTCGTTACGCAGTTCATCACTGTTAACCCGGAAAAGCTTTTAACATGCGCAATTAGCTTATTTTCATTATACCGCCGCGCACGTCCCGTCTCTGATTCTCGCAATGACCAAAAATAAAGACAGAGATTACAGCGCGAGTACCGAGCGCGAAGGAGTGGGACGGAAGGGAGGCCAGGAAAAAGGCGCACGCAATCAAGTATTTAAATGCCGTGCCAGCAGCACGAAGGAGACGTGTAACCAAAGGAAAAACTGTACGGAGCGCTTTCATTTGGCTGCTAGAAATAAAGTCGGGAGTAAAACTGTCAGAATAAAGTGAAAACTGTCGGCCAGAAACGTAGAATAATAGCACCATTCACAATAAGATAATATCGTAAACCAGATCTGATCTTACGCACCGTCAACTAAATTAAAAATTTTATGTTCTATTATCTTTTGTTCGGATGCTTCTCTTTGGCTTCAGAACAAGCATTTCATAAATAACGTTTTGATATTGCCTTCCGTACCTATAGCTCGCGATTTTTATAATGGCACTCAAGAGCTCCTTTATGCGGTAGTAGACGATCGCGGCGACGCTCACCGTGACAGAGTCTGTCTCTGGTGAGTACCTCCTGCGGCGATACGTCACGAAAGGACACTGTCTTCAGATCTACGCGTACGCAATAGTCAATAGCATGACAGTAAAGTTTATGAATAAGGGAATAAAAAGAGATATCCACGAAACATCATGTCATAAAAAAGTTTATGCCGAATTTATCAGGGTCTCGAGCTCCACTCCTCAAATAACCTATTTTGAAAACAATGACTCTCTCGTGAAGGACTCTGAATATACAGCAGAATGACAATGGTAGTGTGATTGTTACAAAAATGTGACAATACTATCATTGCTAGGGATTCGACAATATTTGCCTCAACCGTACGATGGTTAGTGCTCATAATTCTGGTTGCCTAGTAAAAAAAATCAAATGGAGACAATTTAAATGTTTCTAAAGTAAAATTTTGATTTTACTTTAATTATCATTAAAAGTCATAATTTTTTATTTATCTTGTATCGCTTGGAATTTATATATATGTCGATTACACGATTATAATTGATTGCAAAGACGCTTAAGAATATTCCTTACTCAGATTCTCAATTCCCTGCAAAGACGACGCAGTTGGTTCCAACATTTTCGATTTAAGCAACAGTTCAGATTTCCTCAGAAAGATTAATCGAGCCATCACAAAAGTGATTAGGTAAAAGCGGGGTGATGCGCTTGCCTGATCCCGTTCCCTGCTGTTGATCGTTTTCTTTTCAACTATATTGCAAGCAAAGCAATCATGCAAACGCCTTTTACGGAGATCGCGCGGTTAAATTGTGCGTGAAATGGAACGTCTGCCAGAAAAGTAATTTGTCCCTTTCCGTCCATACCCTTTCTCATTAATTTCATTGCGCAGTTCCGTTTTCCGTCAGTCTTTTTTTTCGTGAATTCCGCTTTTTACGAGAGAGAATTTAAAACCAGGGAAAGAAAATATTTGATGCGCAGAAACACTCCGCTGGTTATGATACTACACGTTTAAATATTAGCACAATTTTACTTTTATCACTGATATAATTTCCGTAATTTACGCGTTAGCGGAGAAGCAAGGGAAGTGAATTATTTTTCGTTTCACTGAGAAAGGCGGGCGATTTATTTCCTCATTGCGAGCTCTTGTACATAATGTACCGTACCGTGTACCGTAACGGATTTTCCTTCCGTTAGTCTCTGCTCGGTTTGATCACCCTCCGTGTGGTTTCACCAAAACGACGTCCTCCACTTAAGCAGGACACGCAGGATCGATCAGCGCGGAACACCTGCCTGTTTGTCAGATTTCTATCGCTCGTAATTCTGAATCCGATGATACGCGACGTTATTGTAAAAATATGTACGATTAATTTGACAAACTCTATTTACAAAAAAGCTCGGCGGTTGAATAAAAAGAAAGAGAACTCCAAAAAAAAACTCGTATACTTCGATATCTTTGTTGCGCTATTATTAAATCATGTTGTTTTTCTGAAATAATGTAATGTTTTTGAAAAAATAAAATATTGAATATTTTTGCGATAATCACTAATTGAAAAATCTTTCATTTACGAATCACCGTATTGCTAATACAACCTTTATACCCAAAACATCATTTCTTAGAACACGTTTTTACATATAATTTATATATCGTTTTTAATGCCCTTTTTATGCTAAACTCTGGTTCTAATTCTAATTGAAACGATGACAACGTTGACGATTGGCTCGTCGATCGTTTCCCGGATAGAGTTTCCGGAGAGTTTAGCTTCTGTGAACGCGGCACAAACGGCACTAAAAATTCAAGCGCTGGAATAACGTGGAACACGATCGGCAGTAGTCGATCCTATGCACGTACGCACGTATGCACGCACGCACGCACGCACGTACGCATGCACGCACGTACGCACGTATGCACGTACGTACGCATGCACGCACTCACGGAACGTCACATCGTGAACCTGCCCTAAATTAACAGCCACGTGCACCACCGGCTCCGTTCCCCTGTTTACGAGCTGTGAAATTCTGTGTGAAAAGGCAGTATAACTAGCTTGGACGCGACATACGCGAAGCTGTTGAAAAAGTAAATTATTCCCCTTGGCGCGCGTTATAACAGCAACGGGTGAGTAAAATCTACATTTCAGATTTCGTTTTATTCGCCGAGCTTGCGTGCGCGCGCGCAGAGCTTAATTAACGAAAGCGGTAAAATATGTAAAAGGCGATTGCGGCTGACGTTAGCGTCACCGGTGGCGCAATTAAATTCTAAATTATGTGGTTAATAAAAACCGATATACAATATATGTACGTACATACATTCATATGCGAGGTACCATCGTAAATAAAAATGTTGAGAGCACTCATATGAATTTTTATGTAATATTCATCACGCAATATGTTTAAAGTCGCCCATTCACTTAATTCATAATTCGTTAGTACGCATCGTATGGATTGGACATTTCGAAAGAGAGCGTTCGACAGTTCCAATATTCTCAGACGATTAATTGAAAGATAAAAGAATCGAAACGTCCCTCCTTCGACCTCGCGAGTTTGCTCGCTCGTACAAGACGCCGTGCCAACAGAACTCGTCGTAGTCCGCGAGTCTATTGTGATAGAGTAATTGCGTTGTTCCTGAATTGTCCGGATTCCGTCGTTGTTTCCGCCATTCGCGGTGCTCTTCCTCCCCCCCTCACCCCCTTTTCTTCTCGTTTTTCTCCGCGTTCACGCGGAGTCCGACTCGATTTTTAAAGTTGTCGGATCGCCCCGCGAGCGCGGGTCTTCTCCCGCACGTTAAATTCCCTTTCATTACTTCAAACCCATAAATTATCCAATTTTCCGTGCCGCGGCACGCAAAAAATAGCGGATTACAGTCTCGAGCATCGAAATCCATTAGACTAATGAAATTGCATTCGCGAGATCGAGTGCAGGGTACTTCCGAAGTACCGATGAGAAAATCCGGCTTGTACTTTCGGATTGGCGCGGCGAAAACGCGTCGGCCCGCTGCGAACGCGAACGCGAACGGTTCTTAATGCCCGCCGGTGGTAATGATGAAGTCAATTAACGTGCACCGGCAAACTCCGGTACTAGACTGTAAAACAATCGAGAAATTTCATTATAAATGACTTATGCGGCCGTTTACGCCGATGACGAAAATCGCGGTGCACCGTTGTTACTTCATTATGTTTACGCATAAATGCCGAGCAAACATGCACGTCCCCGTTGCGCAAACATATTATACACGCTACAAATACTTGTACGTTCTATAATATAATTGATATTAACATCAATGTTGCATTATGCGTGCGGAGCGAGTAATCACTTTCGAATTTTGCGAGAATAAAAATTTAGGGAGAACGAGAGGCATGTGCGAGGAACGCCAAGTGCGTAATTGATATATTGTAGTACGTTGATGGACACTAAATACGATGCCTACCGCTAAAGCGGACGAATCATTTACGCAATCAAGTTTTCAGAAATAATCGTAGAGTACGGAGTGGCAGCTGATGGCAGATTTAACAATCAACAGCTCATAATGTCAATAAACGCGTGATTTAATAATGTCAGAAAATTGCGAGATAATCCCCGTGCGATGTATCGCACAGCAGAAGCGAATGTTTCTATCTCCCCGCACAAACGATTCGTTAATCTCTTATCGAATACCGCGATATCTTAATTAAGGCGCGTGATTAACGCGATCAGATCGTCTGCCATCCATCGTGACGGGACTGACGGGGCGACCGTAATAACGCAATAGCGTGTAGCGAAAATCGAAGCAAGAATAGCGACATTTCGAGTGAAAAAAAAAATGACATGGCGTAAAGTGGAGAGGAAAAATGAAATAGGAAAAAAAGGAACATCACGCGAAAAACACGATTCGCGAAACCGGTAGAGAGCCGTCATTTTTCCAAACACGCACGTTTCCGCGAGATGTTTCGCCTGTGTGTTGCACGAGGCTGTTAATCGACGACCGGCGATCTGCACATGGCAGGTTCGCACGTGCATATAAGCGCGTCGCGCATGCATCGATGAAAACGATCGCGGGGAAAGAGGGAGGTATCTTGACAGACCACGACGAGAGAGTGTATCCCGGAAAGCGCCTGACACACATGACAGAGAGGAAGAGAGGGAGACAGAGAGAGAGAGAGAGAGAGAGAGCGCACAAGGGGTGTTCCACGAGCAAGGGGATGAGGGACGACAAAATACCGGATGGAGAAGAGGCTGGATGGCGGATGGTGAGAAAGGGTGGGTCGGCCAGCTGATGTGGCGATCCTGCGGGAGTGCTTGAACCGTGATCACGTTGTTAACCCATCCCATACCTCATCCCGTCCTTTCCTCCTTCATCCTCTACACGGTGGTGTGCTCTTTCCGGACAAGTCGTGTGCACATTCGCAGGTGTACGTGTGCACTTATTTACATGCAGTCCGCCATCGCTTTCCGGTGCATCACTTTTCACTGAGGACAGTTTATCGTCGATCGGCATTATAACACCACTTATGCGTAGGATCAACGAAAATACGCGAACGTTACTTTACGAGGAATAAGATGAGTGCTCGTGACCGATCGTTCTGCATGCAGACATCGCATCGGTGTATAAGAGGATATCTCTACGCAATGGGCAAACGTATGTAACATCGACAGTGATATATATTCATTAGACGTATATGATCTCGAGCATACACGAGGCAGGGATTATCATGTTGGGATCTTCCGATGCGGACAACGATATTACGATTTCAGCGCGAGCTTCCTTGTCGGAGGCCGCAGCCGAATCCGAGCGTTCACGTCATCTTCCATCTAGGAATAGCACACGTGTCAAGAGTGATACGGTTCCAGAGATGTTAATTAGTTACATTTCAACGTTAGCGTGACGTGCACGAACCGTTATGCGATTCCGCCGCCGATGGTGGCACAGTGTCAATAGATAGATATCTGCTCGTCGGCAGGAAATGATATAATTAAGTTTGCGTTATGCAAATTGCGGAGCATACGAGTAAATAAGTCACCGAGTGACTTATTTAATTATTATCCACAGCCATACTATTGCGCTAAAAATAATTTTATAATTTTTAACAGAGAATTTCCGAAATAATTATGCGTTACAACATGTAATGGCGTGGGAAATAATTTATTGAAATTTATTATGATTCGTGGTTTACCGCAGTTTACCTTTATATGCAAATGAACGGCGCAACATTTTCGCCGGTCTAGTAGGCGAGAATTTTGAATGTGCAAATGAATTAATTATAAGCTGCATTAAGATAAATTTGTATGTTGTTCATAATACATGTACAGATTGCGAACTGTAATTGCTTGCAAACTCGAATATGATTCGCCATTTAGTACGTTAACCTGTAATATGCTAAAGGGTTGTAAACGATCGCAATCCTGCTTACGGCGTGTACTACTATATATTGCAAGTGTATCGTGTTCTGGTTTGGCTATATTACGTTGCTAAGCGATCAAGACAACGCCAAGTGTTAATTTCGTCTTGATGTTATCGAAATGATTACGAAATATTTTTAATATTAGATCCTCCATTAATACATATGGCGGAAAACAGCTATTAATTTTTTTTAAATAATCAACATGTATGATAGATAATTAAAAATATTATTCCATTAATTAATTTCAATATTTTAGAATCTACTGCAAATTAATGGGAATATTGTTAAAAGTTTAACATACGGGATAGAATATTTTATAGAGAAATCGTATATATTATATGTATGTACATTATTTCGGAGATTATTTCGTAATTTTAGTATGTAGGTAGTCGCACCATATTCGTCATTTTTCTACTAGTGCCGTAACAATAAAATGCGTTAAGACTAGAGATGCAATTTGTTCGCAATGAGGAATTTCTGATTCCGAATCCTTGGCTGTGCATAATCTTATACGTGGCGTTGTAACGAGGGAATTTACACACCAACCGTTATCGCGAACGAGGTCCACGAGGCTCGTTAAGGTTGACTCACGATAATATTGGCGTCGTTGACCATTTTGGCAAACGTTTACACGTAGCGAACACGTAGCGAAGGTCTACTCGGTCTCAACCCGCTTTCGTGTCTGCTTCTCTTAACGGCAGGATGCGCGCTCCTCGATGTTCCTGCTGTGCATATTTGTGCGCAGATACGGGGATTGCGACGGCGACGGGATCTCTCCCTTCTCAGGCAGGGAGGGCGGCGCGGCGTTGAGAGTGAGACGTACGGTTTGGCACCATCCTAATGCGTATTATCATGTTAACGGAGAGCCGGACGATGATAATGGGGAGTCAATCAGTGCTATTCAAATCGCCAGGCTATGGCGCCGTTCCGCCGAAACGAGAGATCGAGGAGAATAAGAGGGAGAACGAGAGGAAGAGGAAGAGGGAGGGAGGAGAACGACTTTTCTCTTACGATCATAATAGAGCGTGACGAGAGGAGCTTAGTACACGTAAGCACGTAAAGATTTAATATTGATAACGAGTAGGGTGATAGCCACGCCACCGTCGAATCGCTGGAGCATCATGAAAACTTTATTCGAGAAAACATTCATCCGTTATTCGGGAACAACTGACACGTAACAGAATAAACGGTGCAGAGTAAACGGGGTGCATCGGGTTCCGCTTTCCGTCACCGAGCGTAACTGTCGGATGGAATTTGTGCAGCTGCGAAAAAAATATGCATGCGCGTATATGCGTGTGCGAACGCGGTTATCGAGGCTTTTTAGCGGAAACACTATACGAATCGCGAGCGGTGAGCGGTTTTACGAGGCGGCATACGTACCGCCTCGGGGGATAGACGCATTAGAGCGATATTTAGGCAGCCCTCCTATCGCCATCTGAATTTAATCTCGACCATTTCTACGCATTTTTCACGGCACAATCGGCGGGGGCAATTCCGATTTATATTTCGCTGATATTGCTCGACATAGCGTTTAATAAAACGCGCACGTAGAGAGCGACGGTGCGGTGTTAGCGGAGCCGTTCACGCAGGGCGCATTTTACGTGGGCGCGACGTCTGCAGTCTGCGCGTACAATTTGTACTCGTTGCCCGTTTGCAGGGCCCGAATCGTTTAATAATGCTAACCTGACGATGCGGTCGCGTCGACGTTGTCAGTCGTCGGCCGCAGGATGGCGATTCGACGGTGCGTGCTGCACGCAAACGCGACTGGAATGCGATTTATGCACGTCCGTAAGCAGAGGGTTTATAGATATCCCTGATCGATCCGCCGACAGAGCCGAATAGAGCAATAGACAACTGCGCAATACGGGACTAGATGCGACGTCATGCAGACAGTACGCACAAAGTACCTGCAAGTTTGGAATCGACGTGATTTCGCGTTATTATTCTAGTCGGCGCCGCGCGTCATTGTCGAGCGCCGAATGATGCGGAATAAACGAATACGCGTTTGGATCATAGTTGCACGTTTGCGATACGCATTGCACACGTGCGAACGGCGAACGACGGATCGGATACGAATAATCAGCTTAATTTAACTATTTATTACATAATTAGAAATTAAATTAATAAGTTAAGATGGTAAATTTAAAGATTCTGTCTAACAATTCTTAGTAATTCAAAACAAAGTTTGACCCATGAGAGTCGGCGCGAGGTGTTTGTGTGCACTTAGAATTTATTAGCAATTAGACATGTTGATAAATTAATAAGAACACCATGCAGTTTCATTACTTTATCCACATTTTCTATAAAAAAGTAGAGAAAAATGTGTTACTATTTGGTCATCCGCTTGTCACTTTATCTAGGAAACTATAATAGATAATGGATATTGAAACGCTCTTTTTTCGATGCTACTTCCGTTCTAGATCTTTGTCGAATTTGTCAGATGATCTAATTCTCAAGGATAACGACCCTCGCAGCCGAACGCACCTAACTATGCAAGATTGAATAAATTATTATGTTTTGACACTCTGACAATAGTTTTTAACGCGTGGGGCGAATGTCAATGTATCTCGCGCACGTGCGCTCCCGTCATCCGTGCGACTGCACGACCGTGGTTGCGCGCGTTACGTATGAGTAAGATAAATTAAGGAAAAGTAGATTATCCGGTGCACGCCTGAATATATGGTGCGTTCGTGCATCGTATATCTATCATTCGCAAGCGTTTCCCAACGACTTGGCGTCGTGATATTTCAGAGCTCGACGCTACAGAGGACGTATCGCACGCGGAATAGCCAACTAGTCGTCCAACCTAGTCAGAGGCGTATTAAGTGGACGAGACAAGTATGCTCGTTTTAATCAGATTACCAAGTTAGGCTTTGAACGTTTCCGTTTCAAAGACGCTTCCAATTTGCATGGATAATTTATTATTGAAAAAAAGGACACTTCGAGACACTGCTGACGGCCGGTCTCTCATACGGAATAGACCGTACGCGAGAATAATAATTATCCCAGATTTGCTGGCAATATATACTCGAAAATTTAATGGTCCGCTTATTACACTTCTGCGTACGATATATCGAACCCACTGATTATATTAATCCCTGGGGAATCCGAATGACGCGCAGCCGTCATAATGTCGAGTCTACATCGTAATTAATGTCAATGCTATATAAAGCTATGTCAATCGTGCTATATAAAACGCTAAAGTCTACCAGGAGAATTAAGGTTTGCAGACTGAATAAATCAGGTGGAGAGTATTTAGTGATTTATGGAACTCAATTACGAGTAAAATGGGGAGGGAAGGGCCGCAAAAATGTAAATGTTTATCCTCTTAATCATGGAAATTGTTCCTCCTTTTCTCCAGGACCGTTTACGGTCGCGTTTCCACCGCGAGCTGAAATTACCGGTGGCCGTATTTAAAACCGTTAATGAAATCAGGACGCGCGCCCGGATAGTTCTCCTACGCGATCGTTAAAGCTGACGGCTCGTCGCGGGCAAAAACCGCGACCACCCCTTCCGTGTCGCCTTTCGCGTTGCGTTTATTTTAGCGACGCGGTTATATATAACGGTAGCGGTGTGTGTTAGCGGCGACTAGATCATATCGTAGATATATACGGATGTAAGAGATTTATCCGTGCGTTAGCGAGCGCAAGGGATAGCTTTTATTCCGGCGATAGCAAACGTTCCGTTATGTGTGCCAGTAATCATTTCTCTGACGATATACCGCTTGCGCATGCCGTGGATCGTATCGCGTGTGGAATATAGAAATTTATTCTCTCGTGAGAAAGTAGCTCCTCCTATGCTCTATACGTAATGGTATTTATACAAAGCGACGAAAGCGTATTTGATATCGGATAAAAGCAACGTTGTGATGCTGCGCGAGTTCTTCTCTTTACGCGACCATCAGCGAACAATAATGCACTATATTGCTGGATTTAAAATTTCAAGATCTCATTAAGAATATATTTGAGTGATCGAAACGTAATGTTTTTATAAATATAAATGTAAATAGTACATGTAGTTCTGTTAATATTATTTATTCAATAACATAATCGCTATTATTTTCTATCACTGTAATCCACATATTTATTGATTTTTTTAAATCTCTCTCTCGAGGAATTAAAAAAGTAACCAGCTTTGGAAAAATGTGAATAAGGCAATTCGAACATTATTAGCTCTTACAAAGTTTTTTCTTCGTAAGAAGTACATCAATGATATCGGAAAATAATTCGACGGGATAAATACGGATGAGGGAGTACTTCCCATCCTAATTCCCTAATTTTGTGTTGCGTCTGTTTTGCTATATTGCTGTTTTGTGGTCGAGCATTGTTATAATATTACTGAATCAAAATTGATTAACTAATTGTAAATTAACTTCTTCTCCTCGAAATTAAAGTTATTAAATAAATAAATCAAAAAATGATGACAATTATATTACTGAATAAATAATAAATTATATTAACAAAACTACATACTATATTTATATTATTTATAAAAAAAAAACCAATTACTTTCCGGTGCCCCTAATACTAATCGTTTTCTTATAATTTATAATATTGTTATTCATTCTTATGAAATGCTAAAAGGCGGACATTAAAAATAAAAAAATAACGATGACTGATTTTTTCTCCCCTTCTTTCTCTCTCACTCACTGCATCTAGTTTATTGCAAGTGACATACTAATTTTCCCAAAGTATTAACTTTTAGACGTGACGCTTTCGTGCCTTCCCCATCCCTCTCTCTCTAGTTGTAATTCTCCTCTTCGTGTCGACTGCGTTTCTTTTCGTTCCAGCTGTCTCGTCTCTCCGCGCGCGATCCCGGACTCCTCTATTAAGCCGAGAAATTAAATTACCGAAATTACACCCTAGGGATGCGCGGGGCTGCCAGGTGGAAAATCTGCGAGATGGCCATCTGCTGTCCCCGTCAAGTCTTCGTCGGGCAAGCTGTCTCGCTCCTTCTTTTTATCGACAAAGCGAGAGCGCGGTGGGACCAACGAGATTAAGATTCCGTTACCTTGCGTTAGCCAGTGTAATTTTCCTGGCTCCTCCCGCGCACCGGCTGCTCTCGATATCTTCTTTCGAGGCGGGATTAATACTTCTCAAGTTTCGCTCCGATGCTCGGCACGTTAAGAACCACCTGGACGATCTTTAGATATGCCTAGTTGTATCGAGAAATCGATCCTTAAAAAGATTCCCGACCTACGATAGCTATCATTGGCTAGCCTTCGGATTGCCGGAAACGAGAAAGGATAATTACTGTAACTAATGTAAAAACGATACAAACGGCCTTTCATAACGTGAAATTGTTATTGCAGATGCAGTTTGAGGTAGAAAGCTCTGGGCGAATGTTTATTTCGGCGTAACACGAATTCACTTTGGAAAGATTGTGGAATTGCCGACTATTCAAAGTGTATGGAGTGTAACATATATAGATATGTGGATAGTCATTGCATCGTAGATAGTAAAAATGAATCTTTTATGACACGTGTTAAATATTTGATACTGTTCTTCCTTTATATTCCGAGCTTCGAAAAGGGTAGAAACGCGGTTAAATCAATTGAACGATAGTTCGAGATCGTACACTGATATTTGATGTACGCAATAATCTTTTTTCATTTACTCTCGATGTTATTTCTAACTTTAATTGTTACTTTTGACTGCGTTTTGCATATCTCATTCATTCTCGAATTCAACCATCGTGACTAATGTAATTAGAAGAATCTCACTGAGAAAATGCTCTTTTTGGTAGCAGTGTATAGTGAGTAGGTATATGAGAGTCGAGAGATGTGCATTTGCATTAAAATGCTCGTAGCCGCTGAGCCACGTAGCTGTTCTCTACGTCGGTTGGATTTTCACACGTACGCTTTCAAAGGACTTGACACAATTGTAAGAGACCGACCCTGTTTTAAAATAGCTAAGTCCACTGCGACGTTGGCGGCATTCAGAGAAGTTTCTGTCGTAGTCAGAAATACGCATTATGATATATCTTTGTTAAATTATGCATGCTAAGTTGCGATCATAATTGACAAAAGCATATGCAACATAGGTCAACGAAAAATCTGAAAATACTAAATGGTCATATACAAAATATTCGATATTGTAAAATTATACGCATCGATTTCATGTACGAGCAAATTATGTCTAAAATTTTACAGAATTTCTTTATCATGTTTTTCTAAAAGAATTATCAATCAAATTAATTTTAAATTTGCTAAAATTTTATATTGTCATTAACTGTTGACAAGATCGGGGATAATATAAAAATTATTCAATAATTTTCATTTGCAAATGATCGTTATTTTTGGTTGCAGTGAACAGCTCTGTGGAATTGTTTTTTTTTTATTTTTCGTACGTGGTATTCGCCATTTGTTTGCCATTCATGTGCATCTATCGAATTTAATTTGTACAGACTGCAGGAACGTCAAACATTTCTTTCGCGATTGTAGAATTTTTGTTGGTAATTTTGTCGGATCGTCGAATTTCAATTAAAAAAACGTTACCAAAAGGCGATTGCACGCGTACGTCGTGTACAGTGCGCGGCGCGGTGCCTTTTAGTTTTTTACTCGATCGAAACTCGAATCTCATTGAAGCGCAAGGAGGAAACATGGCGTTTATTCGTGGGCGTTCCTTATCAAGGACGGGATACACGAGTCACTTCATTTTTCAGCGCCGGCGCCCGACCTCGGTTTCGTTGTAACGCGGAAGATGTTGGGCGAGGTGCCGTTATCAAAAGCCACCGGATAGGAAATCCACGTTAAAACGACAGCAGCGAGAACGTCGCGTCGGGCCGGATAGAATGAGGGACTGAGAGGTTCGTCGTACGGATGGCAACGAGTGAGGGAGGTGGAAAAGGCAAAAGACGTTTAATGCCCGCCATCGATAATGTCGTCTGAGCCCGGGCACCAGGGAGTACGCAGTTAAGGAGCGAACGAGGTAGGAAGAGCCCGACTCGGCGAAGCGAGAGAGAAAAGATGGGTCGCGGAAGAAGCGACAAGTGAGTGACAAAGAGGCAACAGTGGGGAACAAGAGGGTGGATCGAATCGACGGAGAAAATGGGAGGCCAGACGGAGGGAGGCCGGTAAGAGGAAGCGGGGAGGAGGGGGGTAGAATGACACGAACTAATAGCAGTCGAACGATTAAAACTAACGATCCCGTTGCGTCGACTAGTTCATCCCCGAGCTTGTCCCTCGACCAGGATTAACTGCCGGTTGACGAGCGATCCAGCCAAATGAAAATACGGCGCTCTGCCTTCCGGCCACCGCCTTCTATCTTCGTCCGCCACCCTAATTGGCGACTTGACCTCATCGTTTCTTCACAAATCGATTATGGAATCTATCTCCTCTGTCAAGTTGGCGCCCCGTTTCTATAATATCGATATAATCGTTAGAGCCACGATCCTTTTCGAGAGTTCTCGATACGTTTCAAAAATAATCTTGACTCTTTTAAATGTAAAAAATATAAGTACGAATAAGTCGTCTATTTTATGTTTTCGTTGTAAGAAGATTGCTTATAAAATTTTTATATCAATTATGGCCGATTTGTATCGTAGTATTTTTTAATAGAGCTCTTGAGTTATCCAAAACTTTCGAGGAAACGCTAGATTTCAGAAGAAAAAAGTTTTAACAAACTGAAACTTAGAGAATTTTTATCCGGAAAATAGCCGGAACTCTTTCACTTTTATCGCCCGGTGATTGTAGATTCTCCGAGTTTTTATGCGGACATTGCTTGCTTTTACTACTTACGACGGTCGTACATGTCCTTGGTTATACTACTGGCTGACTTGAGAAAGCTACTACTACTGTAACATAAGATTAAATCGTCATTTGTGGCGCGCACGTAATCGTTTATAAAAATTATTGTGCAAATTAAACTTGTGACAATGACTATCGTAAGTGATTTTTTTCTATCTACAACAATATTGATTTTTTTTATAAGATTAGCGACAAGATTGTATCTGCACTCAAGATGTACACTGAGAGAAAAAATTGTAGTGGTGGCAACTATATGTGTATCATAATGTATAATATAGTAATTACAACTATTTATTATTAGTTTTCTTAACCATTAACTTAGCTGCAATAATTATAATATAGTTCACTTAACAATATATCATAATTCTATTAACAAAATTTGTATGGTTGTCCCCTTATAGTTGCCACCATTACAATTTTTTCTCTCAGTGTAGTAAACAAAATTTTGAGATAAATATAATCTGATTTCTGAAATTCGCACAAACATCCTTTCGATACTTGGAAAATTTCAGCTCACGAAAATTCTTTCCGCTTCAAGTGGTGCACGTGTTTGACCTGTGGCTACTTTTCGAGAACGATAAAGATAGCGAACGGGTCATCTATCGAGATGAGATTGCGCACTATATTATCCCCGTACTAACTTTTCAAATCATACACCCTCTTTCGATCCTTCCTTTTTCCTCCCTTCATATCGAGAATGCTTTTGTTGGTGAAATCGAGCGTAAGTTCGATGTACTTTACGAAAATCGCGATACTACGGTACAGTCGGCTTTTGTAATCTTTCCGATATCTTCTTTTTACTTAGTAAAATAAAAGTTTTCACTGAAAACAAGAGAATAGATTGGTTAAGTGACGTTAAACGTCAACTTTTTTGTTTGAACTTTTTTTCGACAGATCTATGTGGGGTCTTTTTACGTGAAGGATTCTTACGTAGAGGGATCCGTCAATATAAAGATTTATGGAACGTTTGTGAGGATAGATGCTGGTAATTCAAGGCGGAAGCGTATTTCGTCCGTCGGCGGCGCTATGAATGCACGTTTCCGGGACCAATTCCGTACGGCGATAGAAGTGCGCGAAATAGGTAATCCATCAGGAAACGACGTCTCGTAAGATTCCTACGCAGTGCACATGTTGTATATCGCGCGCGTTTCTTGCGCTTTTCCTTTCGCTTTGCCTCCCTCCTTTCAAAAGAGGAAAAGGACAGGAAGAAAGGGAAAACAGAAACGCGCGAGGCGAGGAAAGGAAGCGGGAGGATGCCAGGACAATACCTCGGAGTTCCCATCGTGACCAGCATTTTCGATTCCTCGCATAATTCATTTTTTCCTTCCCGACGCCACGGCCGCCCGCGCCGCGCCGCCACCCCCGTCGACTTTTTCGTTATCGGTACTACTTTTTTTCCTGTCACGGCCTTCGAGGACACGCTTCCACTGGTTTTCAAAGTATTGATCGATCGTACGTTTTGCGAACGAGACAGGGGCGCCTGTTCGCCCTGGCTAAAAGGGGACAGATAGTCGGTTAGCAATTTAAAGGAGGTCGCCCGTGAAAGGGCACTGCTATGAAAATAGAAACTATAACACGTGTGTCAATCATCTTCTTGGGACCGTGAAATTTGATGAAAACTACTCGCGTGGAAACGAAAGCTTCGAAGAGAATGCGACCAATTATCACATCGTAATAAATGCACATTTATTTTTATAATAATCTAATAATAGTTTCTTCGTATTTATCTCTACTTTTATCAATTTTATATTTATAAATTGAATTGGCATTTAATGTAAAAGAGAATACGTGATGCTTCACACGTATCCTTTTAATAAATTAAGAGTTTAAAATGATGTGTTATAATACAACGATGTTACAGTACCATGTTATTCAACTAAGTGCATTACTTGCTAATTCATTACGTTGTTCGCGAAAAGCTCGTAGAGCTAATAAAATCTCTCTCGGAAATTACGGCGAGCACCTTCCACAACGGGCATCCCGCTATTGCGCGTTCCTACTTCAAAGTTGATCTGGCGATGTGTGTAGGTGTATGGTGGTATATATGACGCTTAAGCGCGCGCGCGCGTATGTGTGTCTATGGCGAATTCCAGGCCTCTGCCTCTGTAAAGTTGCCTAGAGAAGCACTTGAAGACGAAGAACGATCTCGACGAGACCCCGCGCATGCCATTTGCCATCCTGCGCGTTATCCACGTAATAGGGTTCGCACATGCGATCTTGTGTCACGAGATTCCACAGAGTTCGCAAGTTATGATGAAAATTGGAGAACCGCGCACGTCGTATCTCGATCGTAACAGTTATCCCAGTCTCGCCCGCGACACAAAGTCACCGCGGTGGTAAATAATCCGGTATTATCCTAAATATAATTTAATATCCCCCTTCGATATCCGCATTCTTTACCAATTGAAATCGTACGCAAGTTGTAGGCTCAATTTTCACACGTAATGTATCCATGATTTAGAAAGATTTAGAGAAATAAAATAACTTTTTATAATACCTCTAATCAAAGATTAAAATTTATTTCATTTCCTTTCCCTATTTTGCTCCCCATGTGACCTTAATTTGTCGTTCTAACACAGGGGATAGATATTTCGGGATAATACACTCCGTTAATTTCATCGCGCATGGCCATTCTACATAGTTATCGAATATGTCTCTATCGCGAATTACTGCGAGAAACTCGATTTGAGTTTGCCGGATAAGGGAATGATTAAATACTACGGTAGCGCAGCGTTGTAGAGCCGTTTACGCATATCTGCTCGTTTATGTAATCGTATCGTTTGCGCATACATCCGTATCCGTGAATTACTACGCGGAACTTGATTCGCGTTTACCGAATTAAGGGGTTATTAAATAGTATTACATCGATACACGACACGCTTTGTTTATTAACAATATTGTGAGACCACCTCTATGCAGCCTCGCCAAGATAATCACGTGATACATGATCGTTACTGTTATCGGATGTTTTGGATGTGACGGATCCCCCATTTTGAATAATAATGGCACGTGTGTGCTTGGGCGAAATCGATTGATGTGCAATTTGTATGCCAATAAACCACCAAATATTATCGCTAACTCCAATTCCATTCTCGGCCTTAACGATTGGAGAAGAACGCACGTTTAATAACATATTGTACAATGCAAAATTTAAAAAATGGCAATGTTATTAAACGGTTGGATTAAAAAGAATTCGAAACGATCGCTTTCCTTTTCAAGAGAGCACATTTACGAAATTACACGCGGACACGGAACTTTACGAAGCACCCAACTATTGTACGAAACGTTAATCGATTTGCCAATTAAGCATACATATAGGCTTTCCGTTCAAAGTCCAGTTCTAGTTTCTAACGCAGAAGTTTTCAATTAACTCTCTCATTCTCGCGGAACGCATTGTTCTTCGAAACTTTCTAAGGCCCATAATTTATGGCATCCAACAGAAGAGGATCTTTAGAAAACTCGCGTATTCTATTTCTGAAGTGCCTAGAAGGAACTCGACTGTCTGCCAGGGACACCGATGGGTGACGAGTGATGGTGGAACAGGCGGGCGGTGGAGAGCGGACGATAGCGAAATGCCATTAATAATTATCGCGCTTAAACAAAGGATCGTCAAGTGGTTCGGTCGAACGACTTGCATAAAAGACTTGACAGGATCGGCCGCTCTCGTTGCCTCATGAATATTCCGTCCTTCATTGCAGAAGCTAAGAGGGCGAGTGGTGCGCGAAATCATTTTGGGGTTGATAATTGGACGTTAAAAGCGGCGAGGTCGCGTTCTGGTGACACGCGCGAGACAATATTATGACGCTGATCACGATCTCTCTCTTTCTCTCTTTCTAGTGGCCGGTGACGACGACGACGATGACGACGACGACGACGACGATGACAACGACAACTACTACTACGACGACGACGACGACGACGACGACGACGACGGTGATGATGAAGGCGTCGGGATTTTATTCAGGATTCTACGGCGGATAAGGCGAGCGGTGCTGACGCGAATCGAAATCTCTCCAAAGAGAAGAAAGTCAGATATTTTAGTTTATTTGAATGTGGCATACAAATGTCACGTATAAAATAATTCTCGAAATTATAACACCAGCGTGAAATTAAAAATACTATTATACAATTGTCAGAACGTTGCGTCGAGCCCGAGTGGTACGGATATTTTATTACATTTATTTACGCGCTCTCTCTATCTGCTTTTGTCGCGCGATAGCTCGTGCAAAGTCCCCGCATATATTTTTGTAAATATTTGACATAGATTTCGATACGTTGTATAATAAAATTTATGCGTTGCATAATAAAATATGCATGCGTGTGCACGTTTAGATGTACGAGACCTTTTTTTTTCGACAAATTTGGTGTTATTGATTTAACGTACGTTTGCGCAAAATATTGGATAAGCTGAATAAATATATATCGCGTAATATTTATCAGTATAACGTTAAGTATTGCGTGACGTTAAGTATTCGGGATGTATGAGTGCACGATATTGTCAATCGCGTACGACTTTGTCACATCATACTATCTAATCTCAAAGAACAATAAAATTAGAAGTTCATGTCGAGTTACGAAGAAATCCCAATAGCCCGGTATATTCGATAGCGAGATACGATACTTCGATCCCGATAGTGCTAGCTGAATAGCGAAAGTTCGCCGATAACGTTGCCTCACAGGGTTGGAGTTCATACACGTAAAAATCGCTACTTACGGTTTTGTCGACACGTACAACTAGATTCTAACTTTGTTTCTTTAAAGCGATAGCGAAGCACAAAAATGATATTAGCAATGTTCGTTCATATTTGACGTCGCGCACTTTGATATTACCGAATTATTATTTTGGCGGAAACAATGCCAATTTCACGATTTTATCTCCATTATTTTATTTGATTTAATTATCAATTATCAGGAGTAACTTTAGCTCTCATATACCCATATTTCTGACTCGTAAAAGTTCGTTATATAGACGTGTAATAAATTTTTTTCTTTTTTATGACGCAGGTTCGGTCTTTACGCGTCTTATTCCATTTATCTTTCTCGACAAATTTTATTGGTGTTGAAAATGAGTCATGCAGACCGCGGACTGTCACACAGGGAATTCTTTCTCGGTTAATTTTTATGACTTATCGATTATCAAAGATCGCGATGCAATGCTATCAACTAAACTTGTGTGATACTGATGAAATGTAAACAATAAAAAGTAGTAAATATGTACACATGCCGATTAACGTCATTTAAGGAACAATTAAAATTTTCGATTCATTACAATTAATATATTTTGTATACTATACTATATATATCAATTAAGTTTCATTTGTTATATTATAAAATGTAAAAACCTTTTAAAGTAAGTAATAAAAAAGGAATACCTATATTAAAATGATCACGAGATTATTAATAAATTCTCACTCCAATTTCCGAGTATGTAATAATAATAATATGTTGTAACTTTCGGAAAAAGAATAATTTTGGTGTATATGTACGCAAAGAAAAATAGGAATACCTATATTAAAATGATCACGAGATTATTAATAAATTCTCACTCTAATTTACAAGTATGTAATAATAATAATACGTTCTGACTTTCGGAAAAAGAATAATTTTGGCGTATATGTACGCAAAGAAAAATACAAGCATTTGACGTTTACGTTTCATTTTTCAGGCATGGAAATTCCTGCGCGCAACGATATAATAATATTAAAGCGTTCCCGCGTCGGGTGTTTCGATGAAATTTCACAGCGCCGAAGGGGGTGACTGGTGGACGGATTTGCGACGGATTTTCGTATATCTACTGGAACAGCGCTGGTCGCCGTTCCAGTAAAAACGGCACACCGCGAGACGCAGCCGACCATTCGGTCGTATATCTGACTGAGGCATGAAATTAATGCTCCTCGAAAGTTGGACGCAGCCAAGAGCGCGGGTTGTGACGTAAAGCGAAGTTTTATCGCGAAATAGGTAATGTGGAAATCCCGGCGCGGTCCGGCGTGGTGGCAGTGCCCGTGAATATTCTAATGTCATTAAACATTCATAAAGCGCCCGCGTAATGCCGCGTCCCCTTGCGCGAACTTTATATACCTTCGCACATTTCCAATCTAATTTAATATTAAATATTTTCGCGATGGATTCAAGGGTACCGTGTGTGGTATTGGTCACTCGCAGGTACTCTACAGGTACACTAATCGATTCATGTAGTCGTGAAGAAAATTGCGGGAAGAACAGATGCGAAAAGTGATTTAATTGTTAATGAAGCGCTAGTGTTAGTGTTAGTGTTGCTCGAGATAGAATCGTGTTGTAAGCGCACTAAGAAAGGGCTGCGCTACACTCGATACTCTCTTCTCTCTTACACCATTGTGCCCAAATTTATGAGAAATTCAAGAGAACGGTATATATATAATCTTTGGCGTGCCGCATGGTGCGCATGACATTTGCGCGGAATCCGCAATTTTACTGCCAATTCCGTCGATCCGAATTTATAAAACGTATAAATTCGGAATCCACAGGCGGCATTTCCATTAAAATCCTTAAAATAATGCATAAACGCGCACTTACGTCATTAATGCACAATAATCCGGTGTACGATGATTCTTTTATGCTTGAAGGACACCACGCGTTTTCACATTTTCTCGACGTTACGTCCCGCGTACGCGAACGGAGTATGCAAATTATTTACTGCAAACGCATCCCTCGTTATTTTCACTACCAGACGGCCGCGCAATATCTTTTAACTCCCCGACGAACTTTGCAGGAAAAAGTCGTCGAGCGAGGCGTGGCAGCAAGCACGCGGCGCGACGCGGCGCATTGCGATCATGTCATACGGGTAGACAAGAGGAAATCGTACATATATCCGGTGTTATATATTCACGCCTCCGTGCGATTGCATTTCGTCGAAATTTTTCGTTTTCTCTCACCGCGGAACTGGCAGCGCAAAAAACAGCGATCCGGGCTACCGGCAGGCACCGTTCCTATACCCCGACACGCGGGTTTAAATTAACGCCCGCCCCCCGAAAGTCGGTAGTTTTATCGCAGAAAAAGCAATAGTCGAAACCCCTTCCTCTTCCTCCTATCCCGTCCCAAAATATCCGCATTTCGTTAAACATTCATGACCTTTTAGTGTTTCGGAGTTATTGCCACGTTATCAATAATTCCTATTCGTATCCTTCCGTATCATGTTTCCACGTGTATCGTATTATCCACTCGCGTATCCGGATATCTAGTCCAGAAACTTCCAATCTGAACTAATGGCACTTTCAATAGTCTACTCTGAATCTAATCTGGATCGATAGTACTTGTATTTTCCAGGGTTGGATAAAAACCTGGTTTTTAAAAAAAAACCAAAAAACCAGGTTTTTTTGGTTTAAACCGGATTTTTTTGGTTTAAAC
>QKQZ01055650.1:0-60249 GCA_003595255.1 Solenopsis fugax | reverse complement strand
CTCCATGGCAGCGGCGGCACAGTTCTACCATCAAGCGGCTGCCGCATCGGCCGTTGTCGATCCTTTGACCTCCTGCCAACAACCTACCACCGGCCAACCTGGGATCTCGGACATACCTCGGTATCCCTGGATGTCGATTACCGGTGAGTCTCTCTCTCTCTTTCTCTCTTTCTCTTTCTTCGACGTTGTTCTTTTATCTTTTTATTACGTTCGCTACTATTGTCGAACAACGCGGCGACGGTACGCCTCAACGCGATGTGTAACGTGTGTGTCATCGTGAGAATCACATTTTTATTTTATTACTTTTTTTTGCTCTGTTACGAGTGATACAAGTGGCTTTTACAAGTAGGCTTTTGAAAAATCATACTTTACAAAACATCTTTTGCATACGTTTCTTTTATTTAACTATAATTGATTTTACATTAATTCTTTACCTGACCACCTCTTCGCAGTGTCTTATTATGAATAGAGAATTGCCGTAGCATATTGCCGCCACATATTATTAATATATAAATCTAAATATAATTTTTATATTTCATTTATATATTATTGTTTATTTCTCAATTAATTAATTATTTAATTGTAAAAGCGGTGCATCATGTCTGCTTTTTGACAGTAACAGATTCAATGTTCTCATAAATCTTTCATATTGCATGAATGAACAAAGAATACACGAAAAATTATCGCATGAAACTGAGCATGAAGTTGACAAGAAATATTAGATTTTTATTGCAATTTTAATTGAGTAATATCAAGAATGTGTAATAAAAAAATATAAATAAAGGAATAATTAAAGCTATTATAAAAATTTTTATTATTATATTTATACTTACATTATTAAACTTATAATATTATTGTACTTATTAGATGTATAATAATATAAACACATAATTTATTTATTTAATTTATGAAACTACATTGCCTACTACATATTAACATAAAACAGATAAGAAATTATAGATACATTGTCATCGATTGACTAGTCTTATTTTAAATTTAATTTTTAAATTGTATTTTAAGTTTATTAAAGAGAAATTGAGCTTATTCTGTATAAATTTCTTTTTCTTTACAAATTACAAATTACATAGAAATATAAATATTTCATATTACACAGAGGTTTAATTTAATGGAAGAGGTTTAATTCAATGTAAAAAGTCATTTTTTTGTGAATTCCTACATTTTACTATAATTATGTTGAAAAGCATAGATAACAATTTAGGCATGATTATAAATATTGCATGTTTTTCTGAAAAAAATCTATGTACATTAATATTGTACGACATTTTTTTACACTTATTTCCGAGGAAGATTAAATACATTTTATAATTTTACACGTATTAGAAACACATACATGCAAATACAGAATGTTTCTAAAATTGGAGTAGTTTTTAGAACATATTCTATGATTGTAAAGATGAAGAAGAGTCATATGAATATAGAACTGGCTTTCTTTACCTTCAATATTAATGTATGAAAAAGGTAAAGAAATTTTCTTATTTCTAATAGACATTATTTAAAAATTACATGATACTATATACCAGTTTTATTACGTGTTGTAATTACAAATGTAGCAGCACTGACGAAAATAATTTGCATTGTAATTTGAAATGTAACAAGTAATCTTCGAAGAATACACGAACGTAATAGCAAGTTAAAGAATGCACTACACACGATTCGATTAGAGTCCCTGTTAGAAGTGCTGTTGTTAGCACACGAAACTTGAAGTTATTCCGATGTCGTGCATAATACATCGTACGTGTGCCTTGTCGAAGAGCGCCTTTGTTCGCTAAAAGATGTTAGCTAGGACAAAGCGCCGACGGTATTTATCGTGTATATTTGCGGCGAACAACGCAGCGGCTGCGGACCAGCCTGTTGTTCCTTATGTTCCTGACGCTGACTCGCTGACGCGAAAACTGCACATTTTTACGGTAACGTGAAACGGCACATTTCATTGCTTTTTTCGTGTTTGATATTGTTGTGACATTGTACCAACGGCGCGCGAAATAACTCCGAGAAGTTTGCGTGAAAAGGAGCTCCGTTTACTTCGTCGCGAGCGCAGTAGAAACCGGCTAACTTGTCGATTCGCGGTTTTCCTTGTGCACGAATGGCATGGCGATTCTACGGTCACGGTTAGATTTATCCTTCTAGGTATTTCGACTTGAGACTTTAGGCATAAACTCCAATTGCAAACAATCGCCGTATTTGTCACATTCAAACGTAGCACCGACTTAGCTGAAATTCACGCGACGAATGAATTAAACGCGCACTACCTATCGAGCCCTAAGTTATTTACCACGTATTTGCAATAAAATTTCTCGGAGATTGGTTGGACGATCTTTCTCTCTCTCTTTCCCTTTCTTTCCCTTCCTCTATCTTTCTTTCTCTTGCGTGTTTGTGCCAATGTACTTGCGTTAGCATGCAGTAATATAATACAAGGCATGCACCCAGACGGGGCGGGGGATCGCGGAATATATTGCGATTAAGTTGTAATCTTTGAATATGCAAATTATTTTCCGAAGCCCGTTTCGCTATCAACACGTTATAATAATACCTGACGTTAACGCATTAACTTTCCGTTTTGCCAACTCGTGAGGTCCCGCATTATGCCCGCCACGAATCATGATTACACTCGTGTAATTTCTAATGCGCGTGGCGATTACGTCGATTCAATTGAATATTCTGTTTACCTTTTATTGCTTATTATTATTGTTACGCGTCTTTGTGAAGAATAATGAATGTTCGAGTTAGCTACTGATCATTGGCTTTTGAAGTATCAACTTCTGCGTTTACGTGGACGTTATCTAGAGAGCTAAATCGCTTTTATAAATTATTTTATTACGGCAACTATATCTGTTTGGTATAATTGATTTTCTCAGACTTTCAGGATAATCCAATTTCACATTCTGATCGTTTTAATGCATTCTTTTACTCGATTCCATAATACTGTTTAAATTATCACTTGATATCTAATGCTGCCATTTTATATTTATACTTTTTATATTTATAGCGTTATCTTTTACTTCTGTAACATTCTCGCACGTTCTAAACGAGCAGTAAACCAATTTGTTATTATTTTCACCCTGCCGCGGTGTGTGTGTCTGTGTGTGTGTAAATGGGGCTTCTAATTTTATTTATATATTCCTATTTCTATATTTGATATATTTCTAACCTTTCTGAAGCATTTACAGTTTTTTTGAACACTTTTACAATATTATCATATATCTATTCATGCGTTAATAAGTTTCTTATCTATTTTATAAGTATGTAAGAATAGCTTTATGTCTCTTGTGAAGAGATGTGAATGATTCAGCAGACAATATAGCGTGATGATTTTAGTTCGCAAGGCTGTAGTTGAAAATCATGTCGACAATTTATAACGCTACGTTTTTCCTTTTCTAATAATTAATAGTATTTAATTAATTAATAATTAATAGTATGAATATCGATCAATTTATTGAATTTTAATTTAATTGCTAATAACAATGAAATATGCGATCGAAAATGAAATATACGAATACATAATATTTTTATATATTAATTTTCTATATTATAAAGTAATATGCAGTAATAAAGTAACCCTTTCATATATTATTTTATTATTATATCGATACACATTCGTATATAGTGCACGACATACGTCAATCATTATAAATTTAGCTGATTCGAACATGCTTATTTCAACACTTATTATCTTGACACAGATGATTTTTAGAAACATTTTGATTTTTAATCTGGGGGGTCAACGGCAACTTTGAACATTCTTGCAAATTATTAATGCCGCGCCAACTTTATCTTTGACATTGCCGATCGTCTATTTAATGTTTTCCTTTAACTAAGATTGTAAGAATTGCGTAGAATTCCTTTTTTTTTGGACTTTCTGCTTTCTGTTATTTTAATGTTTTGCATTATGTATGTACTTCTTAATATTCATACATGCACTGAATCATAATAATGCAAATTTATAATAATACTCTTAAGAAGTCGTGCTCTCTGTCATGTTATAAGCTTATCTCAAATTCATGCGTAGGTTTGCAGCTCTAAACTGCGCATGAAGTTGATTTGTATTATCTCACTTGACATAATAAGAAAGAAGGCAAAACGTAATTGTTGAAACGTATACTTTTGCTCGGATATTCTAATCAACTTTTTTATTTTCCAGATTGGATGAGTCCATTTGACAGAGTGGTGTGCGGTGAGTACAAATTATTGTCGCTACATGGAATGCTTTTACGCTACTGCTGCTATTATTTGCATTATGTATATAATAAGTGTAAAATATATTCCATATTTCTGCGAACTTAATTGAATTGAAAATACTTAAAAAATTGATCATCATTGTAGTTATGTCTTTACATCGACATGGTCCGCTTATTATTCAGTTGGCCTTTTTCCGTTTTCTTACTATAACTGATGATAAACAATTTCATTTATTCGACTTTCTGGAGCTTGAGCGTGATGGGGGAAGAGGCTTAAAATTTCTTTTTACTTTTGTGGATGTAATCTTTTATTGCTGCAATTCACTGAAGAAGATCCAATAATAGGATCGAAACGAATGAGTTATTGGAATTTTTGTAATAATAAGTTTTTTTTTGTAATGTACGCACTAATAACAACGGCGGCTTACCGACGCGAGACAACTTAGCCAGTGCAGAAAGTCGGTTATTAATTTCTGCTCAATTCCAATATATGAGGTTTGCGTCTCTAAACCGCTTTTCAATGCGCGACTCCACATAATTTTTTCTTAACATTAATTGTTATATATACAACTGAGGAAGACTTAGTATAGTCGAAATGTATTGTCATGTAAATATAATTTCTCCAAATTTTCTTTTAAATAATTCAACCTATTATTTGCTCGTAACTGACCGTTACTCTTCTTTTTATATTGCATTGCAAACAACGAGCGTAAAATATTTATTTTTCTTTAAATTTAATTGATAAATGACATTATACATTAACGTGATGAAGAAACTGCAAATGGAGTGATCATATTTCGATTATATCGATTATGAAGAATAGATCTATTTCTCTCAAATCGGTTCTTCATGGCTGAACATCGTGGACTCCATTTGATGCTCATAGTGACTCCATAGTGACTGTCTTGGTAAAGGTACTGTTAGTGGTTTGCTATTGTCTTTCGAGAGATGATAATCTATTAAAAATTTGATGTGTTCTGAGTGGATTTAAACCTGGATCTTTGGCACAGAGAATAGACGTGCAACTCTTACGCCACGATCACCACAACGAGGAATAGATAACTCTTTGAAAGAAGAAAAATCTATTTTACATTACACATAAAATTTTATTACAAAACTATATGGATGGTAATCGTAAAAGATCAATTTTTAATACGAGATCTAAATGTCTCAAAGTCTAGGAAAGGTTGGAATGCAAGGGATACGACTCTTCTCAAATACAGTTTTACACTCCACATGTTAGTCACATTTCTTTCTTCAGTTTAATCTATAGAGAAGGTACTTGAAGCATTATAGCTGTTTTCTTTCTTCTAAAAGCGATGACTTGTCCTTTCTCTAAGTTTCAACATTGACCTTATCCAGATACACATCACGCATTGAATTTTCGAAATTAGAAAAACAAAGAGCGTCTTCAAAATGTTTTCTTCCTACATGATTGTGCAATTGCATTGTGACGATGCCAGCGAATAGTCGTAGGTTTAACAAATGGCTAGTCATTAGTCTATGATAAAAAATGATGTAATCCCACGCATCGTCGAGGTGTCAAGGTCATCGTTCGGATCATTTACGTGAATCGCGCTACCGGGCGGCACACGCTAAGTCCTTTACCCTATTCATTTATGTTAGTTGTGCATGCAAGAAGGACATGTATATGGGCAACTACACCTGTCGTCACCATGATAATGTTAGCTGCGAATAATCTCCATGACTATCTTTTATACGGCCATTTACGAGTCCACAATAGCGCAGTAAATACCGATTAGATAAAATTAAAACTTCAGCCGACGGCTTTTATCGCGATGGTTTGTTTACATCAGACGGATCATAATTTCAAATAGGCATTGGCGATCACTGTACGAAGTTTCCAACTGTGCGAAGGGAATGCTTAGTCCGGTAGGAAATTACATTCCGATATACTCAAACGGAATATATCTATTTCTGCATACGTGCAATCGGTCGATGAATCAGAATACGCGTTCGCCGTTATACGTCCAGCTGTTTCTTACTAATCGCGCTCGTTGGCAATCTACATATATTTCAAGTTACGCCACTATGAGCATGTTGAAACTGTAATATTTTATTAACATCAGTTAACAAATTTATTGTACTTGAACTAACAAATATATTAGCAAACGAAATATAATTCAAATAATAAATGAAATAATAATTTTGAAGCGACTAAATAATAATATACGCTAAATAATAGAGAATAGCAGAATAAAATAAAATTAAAAATTAAAATCATATTGTATAAATTTTATTACCTAATTAATTTATAATAATTTACATATCAGTAAGTATATCATAAATTAATTAGGCAAAATCATTCACAATTGAAACCAAGAGAATCTTTTATGCAAAATAATTCATGTATTCAAATGTAACTGTTCTCTTAAAAAGTTGTATAACCTTGTTAGTTTTCTAACTTCAATTAACTTTAGTGAAGTTTTATTACTAAGCGTCGTAACGCTTCGTTATATCGACGAATGTCTTATCGTTTCTCACGCTAAAGGAAAGAAATTTACGTGTAGTATGAGGACGCTTTGTAACACTGTTATATTTATCGTGTTTTAAATTCAATTCATGTGCTCGTGAACATTCTTTTTTCACTCACAGCCATATACTCTTTGTTGTTTTCATTGATTCAGTATATGATTAATACATGAATGTGCTATGCTTCGAGATTTAGAATCGGCTTTTTTCGGACTTGTTTTCTGAGGACGTTCGTGTATCTCATTATCAAAATTTGTAACGTTCGGAGAAACAGAGTATTTATCCTGTAAGTTGTAATGAAAAGGAGAGGATGACCAAACAAATTTATTGTCTTGTTTATTATTCGATATTATCTTTCTCGAAAAGACTATAAAAAGCATTATTCTATTTTTTTCTTGTTTTTCTCGAGAAGAATTGTTTCTCCGCCGATTGCATTATAATATATCAAATATTATAAATAATAATTGTAATTTTATGCTTTTTTTATATGATGCGCATAAATTACGAATGCAATATCGCAATACGTATTTTCGAACACTATAATACACTAACAAAACAACATCAGATTTTTTAAAATCCAAGGATTCATAAAAATCCTTTCGAGAACGATTATTTTGCGTTTTAAAACAAATCCCAAGATTACGAAAATTTTTAGAAATTTGGTTCACGTTCTGTTGAGCAATTAAAATTAACGCGGCACTAAATGTGGCAACCAAGCTGAAACTGTTTGCGTGGACGACGTACGAATTTCTAATCTGTCTCTGGTACGCGAATATGGGAACATATTCTGACATTGTGGGTTCAGAGGCCTGCGAAGCGTCTAGCTGGATTACGGTGTGTACATGGGGACTAGCAGGAGATAATGTATAATTTATAATCAGGCCGATCCGCCGACAACGGCGCACCACTCTACAGGCAGAGTCCACTGCCCCAAAAGCCGCCAACCCCTCATTAGCATTCGATGATGGCTGCCGCGTCCTGCAGCGTCGGTATTATCCCATTTCATCGCCCCTGCCTCCCCTACCTGGACCGCTCTTCGTATTCCCCCGCCTCCGATCTCGTCTGCTCTCCCCGTCCCTCACACGTAAACGTTTCCTCCCTCGCCTGGGTCACATCAGCATCCAGCAGGTATCCGGCATTGGCTAGAAAAAGAATAGCCCCCATCGAAATTTTATCCGGAAAATTTCATCCCGAATTCTGTTTTATGCCACGACCCGGCGCGTTTTCTACTTTTCTATTTTACTCATTGCCTTCTCGATGCGCCATTAATATACGTTCCTCGCTGAACTCTAAACTCCACGCGGAACGTTGCTGCGGGGAAAGTAAAGTCTAGACGCGAGAAAACGTGTAACGTTTGTATTTTGAGACGTGCGAAATCGGAGGTTGGGTACAAAGCGAATCGTAAAAACTAGACATTGGGGGACGCGGTCGATCGAAAAATTTGAGAGCGTGTTGGGGAGGAGGGAGGAGACAACGATCGAGATTTTTACAGTCGTCGATGCGGCGTGACCGCTTTTGACATCTCCCGAGGGAAGCCACGTTTTCAGAGACAGGTCAGAATCGTGTTGTCACAGAGATTATTGAAACTGCAGTTTTATGGGCCTTAAAAGCAGTTTAATTGCCGTTATATAAGTGTTTATACGCTGCCAGGTTTGGCCTCCGCCTGCGCCACCCCAAACGTTTATTTTATGGTCATACGGCGACGGCGCGTACCCCGTTATGTCGCGTGCCGAAGCCATCACACCAGTCAAATCCTCAGGCAGGCCGGTCGATTCCGAATATCGGCATATGTTTACGCGATGGCCACCCTGAAGCGATATCTTACAATGTAAGGTATTCGGATCGGCTGACCGAGGATTTGACTGACACTTAATTTTAGAAAAGGGAGAAATTTACACCTTCGTTTACACCTTCGTTTACACCTTCGTTTACACTTTCACATTTTCTTTCGAAGGAATAACTTTAATATTACTTGATATCCAATTGCGCGTTAATATAATGTTATGGTAATCTGTATTATATATAACATAAGAACATTGTAAAGAATATATTATGTACTTTGTGGAAATATTTCTTAAGAGCACCTTAAATGTGATAAAAAAATATACTACAATGTTTCACATATTGAAATATTCCTGATGTTACGTTTGAGTTTAAATATATTTATATATATTTGAACATAAAAAAATGTATTATCATTTAAATATTTTCTTCAGTTATTTGCGATCGCACATTAAAAATTTAAATTCTCAAAAGAATTAAAATTTTAAATATCTGTCTAAAATATGCCGTTGTTCTATGATAGCGGATACAAAATTCAGCATATTTCTTTTTTATTGCTGTTTCGAATCGGAAAATCATGCGCTTCCTTTTCTGCTTCTTTTTCGTAACTTTTAACTCTTCCTTCCGAATTCCACTTTTTTCAAGCTCAGACTTTCATCCTTTGTCACTCGTTGCCCATTTTTTACTCTCTATCGTAAAGGCAATAAACTTTACCTGATTCACAGAAGGAGAGAAGCTAAGAAGACAAGAATCAAAGATTTTTTTCGACGCGTGTAAATCACGAGGTTGTTTCATGCTGAGTCAAGTGAAAGTAAAGGCTTTGACGATCGTATCTTACACGAAAATCAACCATGTCACGTTTACGATAAAGGACGTTACGTGCATTCATACCCCTTTTTCATTGATGTATTTCTTTCTTGTTTCTTTTATGCTGGATTTGATTTAAATTGCTATATACAAATAACTAAAAGTTTTAAATAATTAATTTCAAAATCTGAACAGGCGTACATTGCCATATTTTTAATTAATTTTCTTTTCTTTTTTGTTTAAATAAATGCTCTCATATAATTTAATTTTATAACTACGTTACAAAAATTGACTTTAATGTAAATATAACATTATATGAAAAAGAAGCTTAATATTAATTTATGTAATAATGTGCAATCCATTTTATATATTATTCATATAATAATTTCTGCAATCAAGACTACTAACATTAATGGCGTATCATCGCTTAGTTTATTTTCTGCAATAGATAATCTTTATTTATATTGCTCGAACTTTATTGCACAAGTTTGACATTTACAATGTCTAAAGGCTTAGGATTAAGTTTTACCTCTTATAATTAAACAGCAAGAAACGGTTGCTGTGTTTAAAAAGATAAACGTTTATCTTTCATCTTAAAATTAAATTCCAATAAAATGTACATGCGGGTTATAAAGGATGTTGTATGTGCCTTTGTTCCCTCCGGCGGCGTACAGTCACGTGCACTCTTAACAGAAATAAAATATATTATTCGTATTTAACTTTATATAGTTCAGTTGTAGTATCATTTTAAGCAAACGAATTATTTTAAAAAACTCTTCAATGTTACATTAAAATATTCGCGTTCTATTCTCTTCAGATTCTTTGACAGATTTGAAGATTTAGTTATTCTTCTAGCAAAAAAATTAGTTATGAATTACGGTTGCACATGAGCCTTTTATAAAAAATAAGTGTCGAAAAAAATATAAATAGTAAAATCTTATTTTTAGTAATTTAATTTTCAATTTTAGTTTTTTAAATTTTAAATAAATTTGATCTTGAATAAACTTATTATCTGAATATAAATTATTAAGATATTAATATCGCAAACATAAAATTTACAATAAACGATGAATTTTTTTTGTCTTCAAGAAAAGGATGATTAATTAAAAGAATGATCTTAATGAACAAAGAAAACATAGATAAAGTGGTTAAATTTAGGACGTCCCGTATATCGCGCCGTAGTGGGCGTTTGCGATTGCCATTTATAACTACAAAGGTCTGAAAAATCGACATTTGTGCGGTCATCGCCGTATGAGGATATTGCCCGATGCGTCACGTTGTCACGATGATAAATATTTGAAAGAAGAAAAAATTATGACAACTACAACGCAAGAACATTATCTCTCTATTTCTCACAAGTCGCATACTCGTCTGCACTAATCCGTATATGAAATCGGAACTTTTGTGCCGTGGACTTTGTAGCGCGAAATTACGTGCAAGTATAGAGGAGCGTTGAAAATTGCTTTTTTACATAAACTATTTCTAAATTAATAGTACACGATGTATCCACCTGATAAATTTTCATTGCTTAGTTAAATATTATATATTTTTGGGTATTACTTCTTTGCGTTCAATAATGTATAATAAATACTTTAAATTAATATTATTTAATAGGCAATATTTTTCATATAAATATAAAAACCATTTCTTATATTTCGTATGTGAGATTAAAATGAAATAAAATACATATTTTTTTTATTGAAGACTATTATAAAGTGACAATTATTAAAGTAACATCTGTAATATGTGATTTCTTCTTGTCACAATAATTCATGCTCGTTGATTTTATAGGCTGCTTTATATACAATAAAGCTATTAATAATTGCAAATGTATGCAAATATGATAAAGATCGTTATGCCGACGGCGTGGTTTTTGATAAGCAATTTATTTATACCGTTATCATAAATTAAATATCTAATAATAAAACGTGACACTACAATTTTGGGATGAAACTTCCTATTTTTATTTTTGTGTAAAAATATGTTTGTTCATGATTGTTGACATTTTATAAAACTATAGATAAGTAAAAAGATTACGAAAATTATAAATGTACAAAAGTAAAAGTTATTTAAATACAAAAGTTTGTGGGCTATTCAATTAAGTTAAAATAATTTTTATTTTGTGTTATATGTAATTTATATTGGAAAAAAAATTTAGTAAGTAAGATTGAACTTTGAAGATCATAATTCTTCTGAATCGTTGATCAAAGAATGAACTATCGCTTTAATGGAGTGTTATGGCGTCAAATGAAACTCTAAACAATGATATCATTATCTACTCGAATGCCGTTGTAATCTCATTAACTTATTTTAAACAAACAGTGCTCGATGCACACTCACCGCTTGGCAGCATTAACCTTTCATATAAATCCAGAAGTAGCCGCGTGAATTTGAGTCAAAATTTTCACAAATTTTCATACTTTGTACGCGAGGAATTCGACAGTATATTTATAACGTGTTGCGATATTTAATGCAGAGGATTAAGACGACGTTGTTCAGATGCCATTGCCTCGCATCGCTACCCTCGAAGTATTCCATTATACGAAGCGAGGAAGCGGAGGATAAAGAAGCTGACGGGTGTTAAGGTGTTTCATATTTTCGCGGGAAAGCCCAGCGTACGAGCCCGACGCTGGGAGGAACGTCGTCCGCGTAGTTACGGAAATGTACGGCGCTGACATACGGAACGATCTTGTCCGGACGAGAAAACGTGCTCGACGCGGTCTCCGGACGCGGCGTAAGCCGTACAGCTACATACCGGCGGGCTCTTCGCCGAGCGAGCGTGCTCCTCAGCTTCTCTCCGCGCCACACTGTGAGGACAGCCCCCGGCAGGCGCTATCGTAACAAAATGCGGCCGTTTGCATAACACGACGACGAGCAATTCGGGCAGGTTTGACGGTGCGCGATATAGACCTTTAGCCACGGATATCCAGGGGAAGGACCGGCGAGTTCGTAGACACAGGGATGGGGAAAAAGAGGGACTAGCGAGCGCAGACAAGGGAGAAACGTGGGGCGGGGGTTCAACCGGGTACGGGGCGACGCGATGCGACCTCCCAGGGGACTTTTGTGTAATCTATGTCGCGGTATAGCCAATGGCGAATGGTATACGCCATTCCCCTAATGTCATAGGCGCGACGTTGTAATTCAGCTTATAATGCTAGGAATCGACATCCGCAAATTTGCATTTTAGCATGCAGCTCAACGTCTATAGTAAGTCGGACACTTGTTTGTCCAAAGTATTATTTATACAACGTATAACGTGCTACCTTTGAAGAAGGATTGTACGTTTCACCCGTCGGGATAGAGTTACTGTTACGAGACGCTAGAGTTCAATCGTTCGTAAGACGATCCGTTACCCCAAGCGATTTGTATATATGTATAATCTATGCTTTGAGCTATTCGCGCTGGTGAATGCGGGAACAGTTATCTTTTGCTTTACCATAATAAATATTTCTTACTGTCATAGTTACTCGTAATTTTACGATATAATTCCTACAAGGAAATGAATATATCTCTTCTAATCAGCAACCTCGAATAAATCGTAAATCATTTGTATTGCATAAGTGCGGTGAAACGAACGTGTGTACTTGTTGCGCTTATCTTCCTTCTGGGATGCAAGTCTTTATCCCTTTTATAATTAACTTTTTATTGAAGATGGCGATCATAATGTTTTTGATAAGGGGCAATACCTAATAGATCGTATTCTTTTAAAGACTCCGACGGCAACAGAGTTTCCGGAGGTTCCACGATAGGAGGAATAGGTGGAATGGTATCATAGAACGATTCGGTTTAGATATCGCACGGAATACTTGGGTATGCTGCTTCACGGTGCACCGCTGCTTATCACGTCTGTTATTTCTCGATAAAAACTAAGGGCTCCATTTCCAGCTTCTTTCGTGTCGGTGCGTACCTATCATTCCTCCTCGTTCTTGCTTGCTCCCATCGCGCCTTCAAGTACCCGTGTGTGCGTCACATACCTGTTTGTTATCAAATATGTATTAACATATGTATGTGTTTATACACATATATGTTTTTATTTCTGTAACTGTTACATTCATTAGTGGTACATATTCGAAAGGGCATACATGTTTCCTTCTGCATCTGCATCCATACGCACACGTGGTACACGCATCTTGGTATAATTCCCAAATATTGCGATGTGCATTCTACCTCCGTTGTACGTTCGTGTACACATTCACACATTCGCGCACTGCTTTTCCACCGTGTACAGAAGTTACTTCCGTACCTTGTGCCGAGTCGGTAGCTGGGTAAAAGAGAAGAGAAAGGAGGAGAGATAGGGAGAGAGAAACGGAGGGTGCGCTAGGCTATAACAGGAGCTAGAATCGTTACCAGTGCTAGGAATCGAGTGCGCATGTGCCCGGAATCCCCTTTGTTCGCGTGATATGTCCAAGCTGAAGCACGGAGGGCCCAAGAAGCAGCGACGAAGCGCGTAGGAAAATGAGAGAGTACGTGCGCCGAGCGAGAGGAGGATGCTTCGAGCTCAGTGTTTTCGAATGAGTTTTTTTTATTTTACAATTGTACAGTTGTTATTGTACGTATATTTGTCCAGACTAGGTTATAGATTATTCGAAAGCACAATTAAGTATTCCAATTTTGAATATGTTGCTATATTATAAAAATCTTTAGTAAAAAAATTTGAAGGATAGCGTGTTGAATATTATCAATAGAGATTTTATGAGTGTCAGAGATGTAGTATTTTTATTTATTTATTTATTGACTTATTTATTGAATTGCAATAATCCTATTTTAAAATTGACATGTTATTTATTTTGAAGCTTGTTTTTCACGGTTCCGTTTGGTTGTAAATTTATTAATTTAATAATTGTTTAATTAATATAAATATTTATTAATTTTTTAAAAGAATCGCTGTCATGTTCTAATTAAATTAAAAGGCGTATGATAAACAAAATTGAAGCATATGAAAAAGAAAGAGTATGTCGTAATTTAATAATTTTCTCAAGATCCAATGAGTAAAACGCAAAGAAGATGTAATTCACTTCAAGACGATTTATTGGACGAGATGCGAAATTCTTGTTTTTGCGGAAGACTTCTGAGATAAATCTAATGAAGATATACCTGTTGTCATTCGCCACCTGGGTACATTTGATATGAACGTGAAGGAGAATATTTTCTCTCGATATAAAATCAGAGAGTGCATTATTTGTATATACATTATGTGCCTTGGATGCCTTGGTTATATACAATACATGACATTTGTCTTAGTCTCAATAAAAGTATTATAAGCCATCAGACTCAATAAAGTCAAGGATCTTTGATTACTGTTAGTTAAATTTATCCTAATAAAAGGGAAGGTCAGCGAGAAGTATTTATTGATTGAGTTGTCATCGGTTAAAGCTATCAGCAATAAGTCCGGCGTGATGTTAATAATCTATCGTTAATAGATTTTAGAAATTTGAATACTCTGATAATATTCTTTATTAACCTATCGGTTAATTTATTAAACTACCGGTTCTGCATTTAAAGATTACACTTTAATGACAATTTATTAATGTGTCATTAATCTCTGTATTACTATTGCTGTATATTACTGCAGATTCCTAAAATTATTAAAAGAAGAAAATATATAAATACAGAAAATTTTCGATCGTGATACTTTTGGAAATTGAACACCTCATAGCTGTAAAGTTTAAAATGATCGAAAAATTTGGACGGTTTTTCGATATTTTACCGAGTATTCAGGTCGTGTGACGTCAGTGGGAATGGAAAAGGGTGAAAGAGGGTGCGTAACACCAGCTAATATCGTAAAGCCGCAACGTGCTCTGATTAAACGTTATGTGGATCCTAACATTTCTCACTACGACGACACACATATGAAGCTAAAGTATCGTCCCTTGTGGGTGATATTTTTACCTTTAAGATATAAACTTTTTGATTTATAGATATTTGATTCAATATCAATAATATATATGTTAAATTTCATTGACACACAGTAACGGATATTTTATTTAAAGTTTTGAAATGTTAACTCATACTAATAAAAAATAAACAGTATATAACATTTGCCAATAGTTTTAAATTGTTTTTTTTTCTCTTGAATATTATCTTTTAATGTACATACTTTAATAAAGTAACATTTAATGCAATTATACATACTTACAACAAAATCTATTGTACTTAATTTTTTTCATTGAGTTCGAATTGCGTATAATCTACTCTGCGTCTTTACTTTGCGTTTTAACTCTGCTAATGAGTAATAACCCTCGACATCACTGTCCTTCCAGACTTATTCCGTGTCTCGTTTTGTATCTTTCGGAAGCCATAGTGGCCCAACGTCGGATGTTCTAAATTGCACGGGCACGACTTTTATTAGCGGAAAGAGACAACCGTGGCATTTGCATGTAATGGCATAGGGGGTGGATTGTAGTGAAGTGTGGTAGCACAGGGAGTGTCGGAAAATATGAGAATGGTCGGAAAGGGTGCTGCAGGGCGTGAGAGAGAAAGAGAGAGAGAGAGAGGGAAAGAGAGACATGGGGTAGGGACGTAAGGCCGTAATTAGAGTCTTAGGGGGGTAGCTGTTCGCGCTGTTGCCCTGTCGGAGTCAGGAGTGGGGACCGTTAGTCAGAATGTAGAGGGTAGCAAGCCTCCGTTATGAGTTTTAAGAGGGGAAGGAATGCTTGCCAACGGCATTCTAATACTTTATTCTTTGTTTCAAAATTAAAATTTAATCTCGTTTCGTATCGGTCCTCACCTTCCGGATGAGATTGCGTGTATTTAAAGCTTGGCGCTTTGCCAACAAGTTTATTTTTAAGTCTGCTGCTGACAATTCCACTTAGAAATTCTTTGGTAAGACAAATTAAATTAATATGCATGTAGCGCTATTAATATGCGCGCAGCATACTTATTTGAATAATAAAAATTACGCGATCGATTGCAATAAATTCTTGAAACGCGAATTGTATACTTTATTTAAATAAATTCAGCAGCAATTTTATAGGTATGCTTGTATCAGCTGGCATTATCCATACGAGGAATAGATAGTTATCGGGATTCCTCCGGGCGTACGGATGAGTTAACGATTTTATAGAAGTTGTTGTGACATTTACACACCTCCTTCACGAGCACTCAATTATATTTACGTGCTATCTACACGCTCGTATTACACACGCGACAGTACGTGTCATACGAAATTTAGCACTTTTAGTAATTTCATAACGGGAACAGCGATTAATGCAGAATTCCAACATTCTATTAATATAAAAAAAATTTATATAATTATTAATAACATTAAACAAAAACGAAAAAAAATGCTGACATCGTATTTTCGTGAGGTAAAGGGTTACATGAATATTCTAAATTATTTATAAGTAACGTAATCTTTACTATAAATATATTTGGAATAATAATGAAATAGAAATAAATATCGAAAACGATGCATTAATTTTAGGCAATTAAACACATGCCGGTCTTCAACGTTTCGTCAAGTTGTTTGAATTTATTACTCTCTAGCATGGAATTTTCGTGCGAAGCCGTTTTGCGCAGCTCTCCAGTTTCCGAAACGCCTTCTATCAGCGCATGGCACGATCATTCCGACTTTGGATCTCTCTTATAAATTTTCCTTTCGACTTTACAATTTCGTGGGAGATTAGAGCTCTTATTGCCGTCGTGGCACAGTTGGCCGCCATGTAGGAACAACTCTGCACACCGTGAAAGGCGCCGCTGCGCCATGCATCTCAGCCCTCACACTCGATCTTAGGGCGGGCGAGGTATCCTCCGTGTGTGCACGAGCACGAGCGAGCGCGCTGATGTGTGTGTGCGTGTGGTAGATACATGCCGGATAATGGGAGGCACCCTTATGGATGGCGTTTGGGTTCCACAGGGAACAATGGAGCGAACTTCCCCCTCTCACCATCCATCCTTGTCGGAATCCTTTATTGCCGCCTACACACACACACACACACACACACACACACACACACACACACACACACACACACACACACACATTCTCTCACGCACATGACGCTGTATCTCATATATGTATATACATATACACACACATATATACATATCTGCCCCCGTCCTACCAAAAACGCTCCCCTCAGCGTACCTGTATACTTCACATATAGTCTCCAACTAGCTGTCCAACCAATCAGGATTTAAGTCTATTGCCGACCGTGACACGCTACGCGTGCGCGGGCACCTGTGTATCTAACTTGCAGCCACGGTGATGTTAGTATCATCTTTGTGGCTCACATCATTTTACGTATATGCACGAACGTTCATGTGTTTTTTTCCACAAAATGAATTTGACTGTTTGGCAAACCTAAACTGTTTGTCAAATAACTTGTTTTCCTTTTGAACAAAAATTTGTGCACTAGTGATTGTGGATCGCAAATATTTACCCTTCTTTATTAAACACCTTAATAATAAAATATGGAAGAAATTTTATTAAAGTTTGTTAATATAGAAATTTAACTTCACTTATTTGTAATTATAACATTAATTGATTTGTAATTTAATTTAATTTTAAATGTATAATGAATAACTAATAAAGGTAAAATTTCTCATAAAGTTAATAAATCCTTTTGGAAACTGTAAGTAAAGATTGCTAAATATATACATGTATGTACATTGAGAAAGTTTGCCACGTGTAACTTCGTCGCAAAGTGTTCTGAGGGGCTCGTATCCCTCTCTTCTCCACGTGATAACTGGGGAAGCGATAAATCGTTTTCGCGGTGGTTAATGTCAGTGTCAGATCGGCCGCACCGCAACCACCGAACGGAGTACGAGGATACTCCAGTTTCTCGGCGAAATCGGCGAAAATTTTTTGAATTGTCTCGTCAGCACATCAGCACTTACTCGTATATTTTCCTTATAAATTAACGACGTGATATGCTGATACATATAAGTGGCGTATATAAAGAATCTTTTTTTTTATCTTAGAGAAGTAATTTGTAATCTGCAATCACGACAAATAGTACAATTGATTTGATATACAATACAGAATATATAACAAAAATTATATAAATAAATTTTTATTAAAATCTTATTTTAAGAAAAAACTGTATTCAAAAAAGTGAATAATTTTTTTATTTTTTATATTTTAAAATATCTTATTTGATTATTAACAAATTTTAACAAATATTTGCTTTATTTCTTGAAGAACCATTTTGCAAATATTTATTTCATAATTGTAACTAATTATCATTGGTAATGAGTGACTTGTTTTGCTATTAATTACGTAATATTGATTTATTATTGTGTATACTGTTAAATTCAATATCCTTGAATCGTAAGTAATCGTATATTTAAATTTTATAGAGTAGTTGGCCTTTTTAATCTACTGTAATTAATTTAATCACATGGAACATTAATAGTATAAGAAAAAAATTATTGCAAAAGTTATACTACTATTTATGTATAAAAACAATATTCGATAAGGCTACTTAAAGATTTTAGGACTGGAAAGTGACAGGCTCTTCAAGTAGACCGGACAGTCATTCATTCCGACTGGGACAAAATAGCTGGTAGAGACTGCTGCGCCGTAATAGCGGCAATAGGGCCAGGTCGTCGTAAATCTAAAGAGGCGATTAAATGTCAACCGCGCGCCTTGTGCGCGCCTCCATGCGATTTTGGTTCTTCTCACTGAGCAGCGACATGTGGTCAAAAACAATAACCCTTTTTTTTAACATTTGCTTCAGTTTCCATTCACGTAAAGAAAAATATTCTAAGAATTTATACATAGTTCTATAAAGAATTTTTCCTTTTATAAAAAAAATATACATATTTCCAAATTTTTACTTACAAACATTTTATAACACGAACTACAGTTTATATGTTAAAAAATAACGTATTTTAATTGAAATTGTACAATACTATAATCTTAAAAAAATTAGTGCCCTACGATACAGTTTGTCATTAGTTACTAGGTTTTTTATTCGATAATATATACTTATGTAATAAAATCTAAATTATAAATCGGAATAGAAACGTTCTCTCTCTCGTAAAGAATTATAAAATTTTAATTTCTTTTCCGGATACGAAAATAAAGCTAAGACGGGTAATTTAATAATGAAATTTATGGCGCAAGAATAATATTCCATAATGACTGACTAATTTGATTCCGAGGTTGGGATCTGGTTAGTTAATCACCTGAATCTCTTGCTTCACAATAATGTATTACCAATAGAGATTAACGCTTCAAGTGGAAAAGCAATGTGTCATAGATGTACTCGAATAAGCAGCGTGCTTGGCAGCAAGGAATATAAGGAATATATTCGAATTGTAAAATTATCCAGTTACAAGTATCAAAGCTAGCGTAATCGAAACGCATTTTATTTAAATTGGTCTTTAAATTAGAGTAGATTTAATCGCGGCCTCTTTCGTGTACCGCTCACAATAATTACCTGCGAACAGCAGCCCGCATAAAATTTACATAGCGCACTTCCCGCGGTGGTATCGGATACGTACTGGCTGTCTGGCAATAAGCATCGAGGATATAACCCTTCTGCCGTGAGGCTACAGAAAAAAGCCTGCGTTATCGGTTACGGAATAGAAATTATAACATAGTCTGTGAATTCCCCGCGTGTAACATTTCGCGAACGCTAACGCGAACTTTCCCGGCCTCCCGATCGTCCAGATTCCAGCCATTTCAAATTTTTCACGCGACTTATGTCTCCGATAACCGCGACCGCATCGGCAACAGGCCAATCGGGGTTCGCGCGAAGGGAGGCGCAGGGAGGCGCAGTTTAATGAACGACGGATAGAACAACGGTGTGTATCTACCGTCTGGCATAGCTGAATAATCGGCGAACAGCCTTGAAATACAGTCTAACCGGATACCTGGCGACTGGGCGAGACATGGGCAAGAAAAGTGCGGGGATTAGCCGCATAAATCGCGCCCGGAGTTGGAATCGCGACGGAACGGACGGCGGAGTTATCGTGGGCATTTTTCCTCCTTGGCACTTTCTATCCCTCTTGTTCCTTTACATATCTCATCCACTCTCCTTCTCTCTTTCTTTCTCTCGGCTGTTTCTTTCACATTCCACCACTATTCCCTCCCCTTCTCTTAACGTGCCTCCTACCCGGTCCTCTCCAACTCTATCGTTCTGGCAGAGGCTGCAGTGACCCGAGACGGCGATCAAACGAGTCGTGGGTCGTGGCTACGCCGTATCTCCTCTCTCGTCCCTCTACTCCTCTACCCTGCTCGTTCTCCTTCATCTGGCAAACTGTCTACATTTTTCACCGGCTCGAGATTTTATTTGCCCGCAGCGCCGCGAAATTAAGCCGTTTTGAGATATTTATGAATGGATCGCTGAGGGGCTCACGCATGGTCCCTCCGCCGGTCGAACAAAGAGGGGTTAGGCCCTAACGCGACATATCTAGACGCGAGGGTTTGCGAATTGCAGGTGCTATCAAGACTGGACAGTGTACTATCCGGTGACATTGCGAAATCTCGCGTTAGAGAACGTTAGTTCCCTCGGCCTCGCGTATATTATTTTTTCCGAACACAGTGTACTGTCATCTGTCATCATGCTGGACTATTTTGTATTATTTGTGATATTAATGAATAAGAGATTAGCTAATCTTTGGAGACGACATCCAAATGACACTTCTTTCAGAACTTTGTTCTAATGATAGTGCGTGACTCATGAATGAATTACAGATATTCATTCTTAGCTCGCACTTGATATGCTTCGAAGGAATAATAATACAATAGTGTTAAGATCTAAATAATGCCGGCTTATTTACATAGTGATGACAATATTGATCGCGCTGAATGAGTCGCTTCGTAAACGCAAAAGCATCTGGGGTCATCTGGCAATATCGAATACGACTGTTCAATGTATAATGGAGTTAAAAATACAGGTTGCTGAACAGATTATTTGTGTAAGGTTTAAAAAGGGCTATAGTATCTTTTATAATATCATTTTATCTTCATTCAGCTTGTCTAATGGAATGATATTGAATAGACTTGATTAATTAAAAATGTTCGTTATTTTTCAATTCAAGATAAAGAGTAAGTCCTTGGGTAGCTATATACAAAAAAAATGACGCAAGTTGATCAAATCTGGATGCGTAATGGTACGAATTGGCGGACGTAGCTTGACAAACTTCCACAATATCCGCGATTGTTCCCTAAGCCCCGAGCTGCATGCTAAAGCAGACCTAAAGCAGATATTAAACTTAGTATATGACCGTAATTAGACACAGGCCTGTGCTATCCATAATGGCGTATTTCTGTGCGCGCGTCTCATCGTGTCGCCCTTCTGTAGAGTGGCAATGGACCACTGGCAATTGACTATAATTTATTTGTCTCTGAATCATTTACGACAAAACGCTAATTAACACTTTGCGAGGTCCCAGAGATAAGTCATATCTATCTTTTATATTCCATGTATGAGTTACTCTCTTTTTATGATAAACTCAACATAAAAAAAAGAATTCTTGATTTTTTAAATATCTTTATGTACGTAAAGGAAATTGTTAATTGCATTAATCATCTTTCTTATATTTTTTAAAGATATTGTGCATTTTTATTTTAGAAAAGTAACGTTTTTGTTAATCTCATCGGGAACGAATACCCGCTTCGTGGCTTCTGGTAAGCCTCTACCTCAGCGCGCAACTTTATTCTCGCCGGATAAATTCTGGCACAGCGGCATTAGTTTTCTCTCCGTCGAAATTATTGATAATACTCGCACACCAGCACTTCGCCGATGAGCCATATTTATGGCGAATGGAGTGGGCGCAATCAAGTTCACCCGTCTTCCAAGACCGACGTGACGGGCCCTCCTAGAGTCGGTGGAGAGGATGCAACCAAGAGTTTTCTGGCTGCTGTGCTAGGCTTGCTCCCGCGTGATATGCCGCCAGGAGGATGGAATGGTCTCCCCTCTGGTTGCCAAGGTAACCTATGTCCCACCCTTCGGGCTTCGGTAACCACCCCGTGGCTGCAACGGACGTACGTGTGCCAAACTGACGCACACGACCGCGCTAAAAACGGTGTTGATTCGCACCAATACAGACGCGGTTGGTCCCACCACACGTACGTAAAAAGCGGCGGAATTCGTGAGTGTGGTCGCTGATTCAGGTACACGCGTACACCGACGCGAGCTCGTGGACCGCACTGGCGAGAACGGCCATGCTGAATTCAATATCAGCATTCTCTGCATTCTCCAAGAGTTTTCTGCTCGGCCCGGAGCGATACGTATTTGATGGGTCATCCTGCATCGGGAATTGCGCACGTGCGTGTCATTCGAGCACCCGATCGCTATAGCACGAGTATCGTTATGACGGAAGATAGAAAATACGGCGCCACTCGCTTAAATCTGACGTATAGGGTAATGTCCCCTTTATTATTTGTTAATCCGATTTCTCGACATACAATTCCGCAAGGTCTAAACACGTTGGCTATATATCTATACATTGCTCATAATTTGAGCATAATCGCAACTCTCACGATTGGCATTCCTGTCTTTTACGAAATGATAATGATTTATATGCTTTAATTTTATTTATTTATGAAAATAGATGTGCAGTATCTTAAATAATACATTCTCCTGGATTACAGATCCATTACAAAATTCACGATTAATTTTTAACGAAAATGTAACGTATCACAGTTTTTTAATTTTTGACAGTAAATCATTTTGTTCATTACATCGCAAAGTTTTAATAAAGAAAACACTGCTACATTTTATGTGGTTAAATCAAAGTAAATGTTTTTATTTATAGTGTATGGTATTTTTAATGCATATGTGTGACTAATTGTTACAAGTACATCCCTCCGAGCTTTAATATAATAACCAATATAATAATTAATTTTCTCACTTTTTATCGTGTCGATACAATCTTCGTATTCTCGTAAAATAATCGGAAAGAAAAGTCTTGCTATCTTTTATTGGTCAGTAGCACGCATTTGCTTCATCACGAGGCAGTAATATGGCCACTCAGCGTCGCTCCGCGAATGATGGTATTATGGCTGTCCACTCTTTGCACTAAGGAACCGGTTTCTTAGCGATCCTCAGGAAAGAGACGCGCCTCGCTCGTGGCGACAACTGAAAATGAAATTACTTTTGAATTGATTACAAAAATATGTTCGAAATTCAGTAGTGACATTATAGTGTAAAAAAATCGTTTAGCAACTATGATAAAAATGTTTCTCAATAACTTTTATTTATTAGTCTTTGATTATTGTACATTTAACTTTAATTATTATTGTCATTCAGTTCACTAACTCATGTTGTCACAGAAACCTTTTCGAAGTAGATATTCATCCCGCAACATCGCGCCAACTTTTTTTACCTGTGCACCGGCATTTCGATTCCTATCTTTAAAATCCGTAAAAAAATTCAAAGTCGCCTGTATCCTTGTTTATGACATCAACTTCTGGAGAAAGTTAAACGAGTGAAGTAGCACTAGAAAGGGTTCGTTGTGAGTAACTTTCCAGCAGAGCTTCCTGAGAACTTTCTATTTTTATTCATCCTTTTTTTACGTGTTTTAACCCTCGCAATAAGCGGCAGGTTGAAAAAGACCATTTTTCTTCTTTTCAAAGAAAGAGAAAGTGAGGAGAGTTAAGATTTCTAAAGGGATGAAAAGCACCTAAGTTGTAAACAATATAATTCTTTATTATAGAAATATGGAATATATGTATTTTTCTATTACTCGGTCTTTTAATAAATTTTCAAATTTTAATTTATTAATACATTTTAGTGTTTTATGCAAAAATGCATTAATGCTTTTAGATTAAAAATTATTTTCAATATTTTTAAGTTTCAAATCTGCATAAATTTGTTTGCGCATTAACGTTACAGTTTGCTATGAAAAGTGGAATCAAGAGACTATTGAGTGGTCTCATAAATTAGATTTCTTAACATTTTCAGGTCCAAACGGCTGCCCGAGGCGCAGAGGCCGACAAACGTACACGCGGTTCCAAACACTGGAATTAGAGAAAGAATTTCACTTCAATCATTATCTGACGCGACGACGACGAATAGAGATCGCGCATGCACTCTGCTTAACGGAACGACAGATCAAGATCTGGTTCCAGAATCGGCGAATGAAGCTGAAAAAGGAGTTAAGGGCGGTTAAAGAGATCAACGAGCAAGCCAGACGCGAGCGCGAGGAGCAAGATATGATGAAGAAACAGCAGGCGGAGAAGCAGGCCAAGTTGCAGCAGGAGCAGCAGAGCGCCGCCCTTCAGCATCAGCAGCAGCATCACGTAAGCGGCCTGGAAAAAACGCAAAGCGATCTTCTGAAGGCAGTCAGTAAGGTACCCACATAGGATACCTTACTGAGCCGACTCTCTTTCTTTTAAGGAAGACACAAGAGACTGGAGCGGCCTGGACGAAGATTCCGAAGCGAAGTAGTTGGTAAGGTCGATCACGTAGAAGATCCCGAGTTTTCTTCCTCTCATCTTCGCACGCGAGAAACAGGTACGAAACATCTGACGCAAAGATTTTTGCGATCTTCCTCAAGTCGGTGAGCCGGTGCTCGCAAGTAAGAGGACCTTGTGGATGCGGTCATCGATCTTTTTTTTTTTTTCTTTTTATCAAGTGGGAAGATAGCGAGAATTTAAGAAACCTGGAAGATACACAGAGTGCGATCTTCTCTGGGCGACCGAAAAAAGGTACGACGAATGCCTTGCTGAGTCGGTTCTCTCTTTTGTTTTTTTTTAAGCAAGCAAGAAAAATAAGTAGATGTTACGATAGTAAAAACTCGAAGCATAGAAAATGAACGCACCCCATCCCAGCTACGTACTTACTTGGCTAGCCCCCGAAGGGTGACATGCCGCCTCGCACGGGGCTCAGCCTGTGACTGATTCCTAGAACGTATAATGTATATTGTTAGTCGGGTGCTACACAATGAGCCATCGTGATTATCAAGCGGTGAACGTACGAATTGGCGCGATACTGCCATGGAGAGCCAATAATTACGTCGAGGCGGTGAGTAGACTAGTTAAATGGGCCGAAACTGAGGGATTAATGGTCGTATGAGCCGACAGAATCATTAACGATGACATTTCGATTAATTGATCGAACTCTGAAGGAAGGAAGTAATTAAATCAAACTGCACACACGAACGAATCGGCGTCTAATTACGCAAAACCAGCGAGCGAGATAAGAGTTTAGCTAATCTTCGATTCATCACTTGCTTTGTACGTGGGAATTTTCGTTGATTAGCTAGATCTCTCTTGTAGGATGTATCGATCGATTCCGAAGGAAGATATACGGTGACACGATAACGAGGAAACGGTTTCATCATTTTCGACGGAGAAATGTTTTATCTTCAACGTCACGCGAACACTTCCTTCGTACGATCACTAAGCGAAATTACAAGAGGCATAAAATTCGCGACGTTCTCGTTGGCACAACGAACGTGTCTCTCTCGCGCGATTGCGGACTTCCGGTATACTCCTTTTAAATATCGGTCTACAATTATAAATAACGGGCGTACACGACTATTTTCCCCTACGTCGCATTTTTCAGTAAAAAATTCGATGTTTGCGCGTTTATTTTTTAAATGAATTGTATTTAGCTAGGTGTTATTTATGTCGATTTTGTGTATTAAAATTTACACATTAAAATTTGAATCATCGAACAAATAAATTAGTTATACAAATCAGTTGGTGATAACCAAGTTTTATCTACATATGGGTTTTATAAAGAAAAACTATATCTTGCTTAAAAATAAAAAATCTGATTTTACAAATTATATAACAATGCACGTACATATGTGCTATAATAACTTTTTCCTCGAAAACAATTCTTGCGGTACGCTCGATTTCGCACAAAAAAAACCTATACTCACGGATATAGGAAAAACATGCTGTTTGTTTTTCAACCATTCCGACACGTCAATTCAGACAAATCGCAAGAAATAAAACTTTCCGTTAATGAAATATAGTAAATTATTTTAGACACAATAAAAAAATTTAGGGTATTTATTTTTTTACCAACGTGAGTAAAAGTAGTATCCTATCGTGAGCAATAAAATATCGTTGAATTCGCGAATTTCGTCGAAGAAGTATAAATGTTGTAATGGAAAAACATAAACGATATTCTCAGACATTGAAGAATGAGGTAACGTGCCGTGAGTATATAAACATTGATTTTTCTCAAGAATATATCTTTCTGAATGTTGTTTCTTGAAAGCGTGATATAGATGGTAAATAACTGTACAATATGCTTGGCAACCGCACTTTGTCAAGATTCTGACAAATAGTAATTGTCTCGATTATCCTGCCGTGTCGATAAACAAAATAAAATTATACACATACACAATTACATATAACATACAGTTAATCTACTTGTCATTTCGCGAGAAACGTTTCGATCATAAATCTAAAATGTGTCACGTGCTAAATTTCATGACATGACTTCTTTTTAACGCTCAATCTAGGTTATTATAATTTGCACATTTTTTCTTTTACAACAATTATTCTTTTCTGCCGTATATTGGAGATTAGACACACGTAAACGTTTACGAATACACGTATTAATTTTCATGAAAATGAGCAACAAACGCGGGAGAAAGTAAAGTACATATACACGCTCGTATATACGTACGAGAAACACGAGCCACATTACCGGACGAGTATCTCACTCTTAGTACATTAAATACGTAATTTGGTGTCAGGGTAGACTTTTCCATAGATATAGAACCCGTTGTTGGTATTACTTACTTAGAGTTCGTAAAAAAAAAGAAAGAGATAAACATGAAAGAAATAACCGATATATAAATTATTGCCTAATTATTTTTTTCTCCTCCCTGTTAGCGCGATCGATGCATGGCTCTTGATTCCTTACTATTTTGATCAAATTTTATGCAAAGTATTCTTAATTTAATAGCTATAAAATTGAGAAAAGAAACATTATTGTTATTGCTCAGCAACACAATATTTTTCATTTTTCAACCATTTTTATTGCTTTTCTAATTATAACTATAAGGGAGAATAAAAAATATATTGTATTTGTTATTATTTGTTAGAAGGATAAAATTTTAATCTAAAGATATGTATACATTTTTAGATTGAATTTTATCAATATATTTATGAAATAGAAGATACGTAAAATATGACAAAAGTCACACATTTTTTAATTAAGATCAAGATCTATTGCATGGATCGCCTAATAACTATAATGACGTAAAATATATTGTACACAATACCATATTATATATTATTAAAAGTAATAAGTATATATTATATATATATATATATAAATATATATATGGACAAAAAAGAGAAAATGAAAATCTGTTGTATCTCGCATCAACGTAGAATTTTTTCTGATGCGATAAAATCTTACGGTAAGGATACATTTAAACAAGTACGTAAACTGAGGGGAAAAAATACCTTGTTAATCTAATTGAATGAGAAAATAGCGTAATAACGGCGAGCAGCTCCAAATAGACGTCCGTAATCAAAGCTAAAAAAGCACACCTAAAAAATGGAAGGAAAAACGTATTCGTATTAATACTCTACCGCTAATTTTATCTAAACTAAAAAAAATAATACTATAAATAATATTCCCATACGTAATGTAATGATTAAGCTGCGCGTGTGAGTCCGCACGTACGATGTACTCACGTATCTCCTCACATAGCGAAGTACCTACTTACATACCGTAATCGTAATATTGTTTTAACATGTAATGTGCAAAATGAAAAAGAATGAAGTAGAACATAATATATGCGTGTGTAAGATTAAACAGTTTTGCAAAAATTAGGTTTCAGTAAGATAGCGAGAGCACTCGCAGAAATATGGTCGCATTTACGGATGTTACAAGCATAGCTGATTAAAATATTCGCGGAATATACTTTAAATTATTAATCCAATTAAAAAATTATAGTCTTCTAAGGCTTCAATGGTGCATTCATGATGATAATAGTGATATGATATATTTCGAAAATAATAGTCATTAATGTTTAATATAACTGTTAATCAAATGTAATTAATTAAATTTGCTAATTTATATAAAAATGTCGTAGTAAACTAATGAGGATTCCTCCCTCTCTCTTTCTCTCTCAAAACCCAATTTTTAATTATTATATCTTGGATTTATCTGCAAGCTCTACGAGAGATCACAAATAATTTTGCGATATTAAATATATTTTTAAAAAATTTACAGTTACAAAAGTAAAGTTATATTATAATTTTTGAAATATCTTTATTCAAATAATAACAAATGCTCTCGACCGAAAGAATTCTTGACCAAAAGAACACCCTTTTACTGCATATTAATATGACCATTATATGTCGAGCCATATTTCATGCTTGTGCTCGACTCTTACGCATATAGATATACAAAATCATTATGAAACAACACAACACATATTTGTATATCGGTTCCACTCCACGTAATATCTGTTATCATGTTAAGAGTACACAACGTAATTATTGTATATTTCGTGGCCGTAGTCCAAGGATCTTTCGGTTGTTCTGTCGGAATCAAAAAAAGAGAAGTACGATCGCGCCTAAACATACTCCGGCTCATTGTATACGGAACAAAAAAAAAGAGAAGTAATATCGTGGAATCGTAAAATGAGAGGGACGCACGTGACGCGGTTAGCCCCGAGAATCGGTGTATCTATTTGTAGAAAAGCTTTATAGACACATGACTCTATTTACGAACTATTATTATTATTATTATTGTATTATTATTATCATTATCATCATCATCACTATTAATTATTATTTTTATTTTGTTTTAAAAATTTACCCGTCAAGTCCACCATGTAGCTTTTTAATCTACAAGGCGGGCGTACGAGCATTAGTTTTATTATATTATTATTAAATATGAGTTATTATCATTATTATTGCTTAGTTATGTTTTGATGTTATTGCTACAAACACCGTTAATTATTAAGTGACGTGGCAGCAGCAAGTACTGCGACGATGGCGGCGCCGATACGTCCGACAAATTAGAGATATACGTAATGCGTAATAATAATTATTATTAAACTTAGTCCGAAGAATTTGTACAGTACGGGGCAATGAGATTTATGGCGGCCGTGTTAGTTTCTATTTACGATATATATTAAGTCCTTAATTCTAGCGAGACGGTGTATGGCGGAATAAATGGGACGGCATCGACGTACGGAGTCGCGCCGGTTTTTGCGCATACGTCAGATATCGACCGTAGTGTTGGACTTGAGAAACGGATCGACGATGAGGATTAATTATTTTTTTTTTATACGCCATTACGCATTTCTCTTCCAAAAAGTCTCGAATCAAAAACCTTGTACTAATAATGTTGATCAGTTATTATGTAGTTGCAGTTCTTTTTTTATTTGAAAAGAACTTTTTCACGAAACTTTATTCGAACCGTTGATCGATTGTAAACATTGTCGATATGGAATTTTTACGAGCATTACAACTGCTCATTTTATACTTTTACAATGGGTATACGAGTAACTTTAAAAGAAAAACGATCAACTTGTTTAAAAATTGGCATTATAGGTATACGTAAGAGATATTCTTAGAAAGTATACCGTCACGGATTTAATTCGTGATTTTCTGAATTACGCGCGTATCAGTCTGCATCTGATGTGTCCTAATCAATGAGATCCCTTCTCGAATCTTTCGCATGGGTCGAAAGAGTGTAGAAATATAAGGAGGAAATTTTTTAGAGTAAAAATTGTGCGGGCGCCGTCCACATATGAAGCTTTCTCTTGGCTTATATCTAAGCTAGCTGCAGCAACTCTCTATATGGTTATAGAATATTATTCCAAATAACTGACGCGTAATCATATCATATAACATTCATAATGCTTCCCCATCCTCTTCCTTTCCTCCTTATTCCTTCGATCTGTCCTTCTCTTCCTTCTCTTCCTGTTCCTTCATCATCTCCCTTCCGCTTCTACCTCTCTGTCATTTATATACTCACTCTAATCTTACCATTATCGTAGATGTGTACTATATCGAATTGATAGTACCGATTAGGTATAGTTACTGAGACATTAAAAAAGGAAACACATAATATGTTAGTAGTACAACATTGCCCGACTTGCCAAACTCGCATACACGTCTTTCTTGAATTCGCGTGGCCACGGCCAGTTCTTCGACGTTAAAGCAAAAATATTTATTGAAGCAAATTCCCCTCCAACCTCCACTTCCCAACCCCCGCGCGAGGACTTCTCTTATCCGAATTAATAATTATAGAACAAACACTAGAGTGTGGCTCAAACATTGATTAAACGATGTAGTAACATTTAATGTGCGCGTATGAGTAGTGGAAGAGATTCTGCTTGAGGATAAAAAGGATTGTGTGGACATGCAAAAGTAATGATAGAACAGGATTTGAGAAAGAGAGAGAGAGAGAGAGAGAGAGAGAGAGAGAGAGAGAGAGTGCACGCACGCATGTATGTGTGTGTGTATGTGTGTATGAAAGAGAGAAAGATAAAGAGATCGAGAGCGTGAAATATTCAGCAGAAATTACACCGTATTATTTATAAGCAAATGCGAATCTATTGGCAAAATTGAAATTAATTATACCTATTCTTCGCGATATACACCGTGTATTGGTTAAAAGAAGAAGAAGAAAAAAGTATTTATGAAACACGTAGCCGAATCCGTCTGGCGGAACGTAGGATTGATATGAGAAAAAAATTGTTTGTTATATTTTCTTTATCTATAGATGTCATTGTTTATTTATGAGCTGTTTATTTTACGTATTTTTTTCGTATATTTGTTTTTGTTAATTTGAAAAGAAAGATACTGACGAATTTTTTTTTAATGATAGCATAATGTGAATATATCGCTTATCGTGTCTATTGTTCCGATGCGTATTTTTTATATAGATATATTATGTAGATTTTTAATATTCTGTACTGGAAGACGATGATGCTGTTGCGTACCGCAATTTCTAAACTTAACAGGTACTAACGACTTGGTTGAAATATCTCGCGAATGCCGAAGAAGGAAACCAATTCTAGTTTTCTTCTTTGGCAACAGAACGCTGAATGGTACGGAACATCTCATTGTTTTTCGCACAATTGGTTGTATTATACTTATTGCATTTGTCCATTCGACCTGTGTGTACTAGAGTAACGTGTGTCCGGATCGTGAACACAAGTCTGGGCACTTAAGGTTGGAATCGACTGTGAGTATGCAAAAATTAACTGTTAAACAGATTGCTATTTGGGATCTAAATAACATCAAAACAATGTTGAACATATTTAAAATGTTTCTGTTCGTTCGCAAGAATGTGTTGACTGTCTTTGTTGTTATTTTTGGTAATTGTTTGCCATTGCCGTTGCTCACAACTGATTCCATAAGGTGATAAGCTAATCAGTTTTATATACACATTAAATGTTTTATTTTTTGTTGTGGCAGCTTTTTTACATCTTTTTTATCATCTTCCTATGACAGCGCGTCCCGCATATATATGTATAATAGTTTCTTTGATCTTTCGCGCTTGTTATAATCTGATGAAACTTGGAGAAATCCGATGCAACATGCTTTTCATTGTTCGTCTTGATAGAGCAAAGGATCTTTTCATTTTTTGTCGGAAGTCATGCGTAAAAAGTTTACGCAAGAACGTATGTCACGACGACATTTCGTTGCTCACCGCGAACGCTTTCATTAAAAAAAGAAATTTCTCGGAGTTATTGACATAAACTCAAGTGTTATGTCTAATGGACACTTGTTCTGACCTGATTGTTTGATTGAATGTTGTTTATTGTTTAAATTAAATAATTAAATTTAATAGCGTTATTGTATTCATTGTACAACAAAAACAACAAATCCGAGCATATTTTTTATCAATATCGATAGAAATCGAATAATAAAAATATTCATTTCCGAGATTCTGCGCAATTTTTTCTTTGCTCAAAGCTAAAATCTATTTCAATGCAGTTTCTTTCTGTTCTCTTTCGTGATGTCACGCAATAATACTGCGAAACTTCGTAAATAAGAGAAGTTAATTATCAACTTTAATTTAACTTGAGTCTTTTTGTACTGATATACTCTCATATCTATTAAAATGATCCACAAATGCAGAATTCAATTTTTTAATCATTTTAATAATTTTGTGTCTATCGATGGATGAAAAGCCGTACATTATTTCAACAATTCTCGATGTACATATTAAATACACCATAACGTTAACATCGCCCAGTGAATGAAGAGCCGCAAGAGAAAATTAATTAAGACGAATGAATCCGCGGGTCTTAACGTATCGATGATACCCAATTAACGTAATAATGTAACGATAAGCGAGCGTAGCTGTCCTTCAATACCTACCTACCTACCTACCACGTTAAGTAATAGGAGTAACGGAATAATGGAGTCTCATGTCTATTGACTATTAATGATTAGTATTATACCGTACGACGAAAGCTGGTGACGAGATTGACGACGATGATGATAACGATGATGATGGCGAGTGAGGTGGTAATTCATTGACAATGAATGTAAATGTATCCATTTTCAAAACTTGATGTAGAATTATATTCGTAAGCTATCTATGATATTACAAACGAAATAAAAACATATAGTAAATTATGGATGCTTGTTTTATTCCTGTAATAAAATTCTGACCATTATATTATCACTTTTTTCCGTATTTATAAGTGACTAAAACCAATTTATATTAAATGCATAGCTAAATAACACCTTTTTGAAAAAGACGATTTTGATAGATTTAGATCTTGACAAGTAAATATATATATATATATATATATATAATGGTCTAGATGTATATTCATGATGAAGGAAATAGAAATGTGATAATAAGATATATTTTGAATTTTTATTTCCCTCATTATTCTCCTATTTTGTCATTTATACCAATTAGCCAAACATTGGATTATCATATTCAAAATAGTTGTGTCTTTATTTTTTCATCGCGAAGACTCAAATTTATAGCAGTTTCTTGTGGAATAAAGCACTTAAATTTTGCTTAATTTTTCATCCTAATTCTCATATAAAAACGCGAAAACGAGTAAAGGAAAGTGACTAAGATATTGTAAAAAAATCACCAAGTTAACTCGTCTCTTACTAGCCAAAATTTACATTTTGATGGTAACGTGAGGACGATAAGCTTTTGTTTCTATCTTCTTTTAGATTTCCATCCCTACATCTCATCGAATTTTCGCCACTTTTACGCTTGCAAGGGTGGAACATTGAAATGGAGGCATCGAGTGGTCGCGTATGGCTGCGGATATTCGGAAATAACCGTATCGGTTTATGCGTCACGGTCCCCTAGGCTCTCTTCCTATTTGCCGATCACCCATTTCTCTTGCAATCCGTTTATATTTGGTGTATCGCACCATTTTGCTTTGTATCGTGCACCTTTCGTCTCGGAAATGATCGTTTTTATAACCTAAAGTACTATTCTAAGATGAAAAGCAAGTCACAAATAACACAATATTAGAAATAACCTAACCTAACTTTACAAGACGTCCAATACAAAAAGAAAAAAATGTATTATGTAAGAAAATTTGTTTAAACGGTACAATTGTGTATATATTTTTTCCTAAAATGATTTGGCAAATGCAACACTATCACGGTTTAATCAACAGAATGACAAATTAAAAGAAAAAAAATGATTAATTGAACATTTCCTTGAGAGAAAAGTGTTTGATGTTTGTGACTATAATTGAATATTAAAATAATTATGATTAAAAACTCCATTTATTACTGTTGTAATATTAATAACAATACTAATAATAAATATGTTAAACTAATAAAAAATGGTTGCAATTACTATAATTTAGATATATAGTTGGCATTGAAGATGATTATAAGTTATTGTCACTTTTAGTACCAACTATATTTAAATTGTGGTAATTGCAACCATTTTTTGTCAATTAACACATTGTGTGGTAATGTTGCTAATATTGTAACATTAATGACTATGAAAGAGGAGTTCCTAATTATTTCATTATTCAATTATAGTCACAAATATCAAACACTTTTCCTTCAGTATTAATATAATTTCGCAGCCATTTGTGAGCCACGATATAATTTTGAAAATTTTTTTTCAATATTACGTTATTGCTCTTTTGTTCTACACGACGAATTCAAAGTGGTGTCACAGCAGTATTTCCGTTAATTCTGCTGTGAAACCAGTTGTTCGCAGCACGACATTCCCCTAATGTTACGTAGAATTGCCCTGATCCGCTTTATAGAATCTTATTCTCCATGGTAGGCGGAGAGCCAAGATCTGGTATTGTCTGATTGACGAATGAAATAGATCCTATGGCGAAACCCGTCCCGGTCTCTTTGTCCTTGCCTGGTGTTTCCGGAGGGTCCAGGACGTTTCCCTGTATGCGGCGCGCCATTGGCAATCCGCGAGGCTTCGTACACGCGGCGCATATGGAATATTAATTCGCGGGGTTAAGGTTACCAACGGCATCGCGTACATACGGATGGTCATGTATATCTACACGTCGCGCGCATATATCCACGTCGCTTCGAATGTATGTCTTCTCGCCGGCGCGGCGCGCGGCACACCGTCCTCCATCGGTCGTTTCTCTGCCCTTACTTATTGGTTTCGTTGGGCTATGGCGCTGGGGAGGTAGGAAAGTGGCGCGTATCGGGTACGAGATCCGAAGGATCGTGCTGCCTACGCGGAGGAAGAAACGGTCGAAGGGCGACGTCCCGAGGGAACTTTAACTGAAACGTATAAATGAATGAAGGCGCGGAAGCGGTGACCCTCTCGTCTGAATACAACGATGCTATTGTTCTCCGTAGATCACAACTAAGTATCCCAAAGGCATATCGTTGACGGTGCGCATCGCGTCCCTCGTACGTGATGCAATTTGTGCGTGACGAAGAATTGGATAAAATTTCAGAAAAAAAAAATAAAGAGAAAAAGTAAAAAAGAAGATTGGCCGAAAAAAATTAACGTGATCGTCTCTTGGAAAGTAATCTTTCAATATTTCAATTTTTGTCTTCTGAAAAACTTTCTCTTCTCTACATTATTAACTTTTTATCATTTTTTATACAAAGTATCAAAGTTCTTAAAGTGAAGATGAAGCACCGAGAAACATTTGACAGTAACGAATCAGCCGGTTGCGTTAAAACATCGTGGATGACGAAAACAACAAAAGGGACATGTACCATGCTCTTCACATCTCGGTCGTTATACACCGCTAACTTTATTGCCCCAGTCTCGGTCCACAGTCTCACGGTCTCTTATCTCCCCATGCTTGTAACATTACAGCCACGCTATACTTTCCGAGTCTTGAGGAGATATGTCGGTGTGCGCCGTTGCGCCAGGGTCAGATCAACCTCTTCTGTATTACGTGCAAGTAGCAGCAATGCCTTCCGCGAATTATTTCTTTATCATTCTAGATTCTAACGATTTCCGGTTCCTACCTCCACGGAATTCTTAACGAAAGTTTGCTCATTACACTGCACAGACTTAATTCATAGAAAGGGATCCTTTTTTATTGCAAGTCCTTATTATAAATCCATTTTTTCTTATATTAAAGCCCATTTGTACCAATGTAAATTAATCTTGGTTTAACTTACTTTTTTATCTTCTATCTTCTAAAAATAGGAAGTAAATTAAATCGAATTTGAAGAAAATCTACATTGGTACAAACAAGCCTTAAATACATTTCTTTAAATGTCTATTTTAATGTTTATTTGGATTTCTCTACTGTCGGCGTGTATTTTTTTAATATTATTTTATATCTCTCTTTGTATACATTTCTTCTAAAGAAGATTTTCTTACGCTATAGCATATGAAAGTTATGATACAGCGAGCTGCTGATGAAAACCTTTTCTTATTTTACTGCTTGAATTTCCCTCGAGTATTCTCCGATGTAGATATCTCGTAACTAGAATTAATTAACGATCTATCGCTATTACAGCTCGCCACGTTATATTAACTTTCTCAGAAATAACGCTGGTAATTAAATATATACGCCCTTCGACTGCATAAATATTGTATCATTTTTGCGAGAGGAGTAAAATGCGATGGTAACGATGTGATAAATATGTTTGAGAAATTACTCAAATGGTAGAGGAGACGTAACTCACCTCAAAAGCTGCATACCGTAAATGGAACACGTCGTCGGGTTCTTATCGGTTGTTTCATTCCGTACCCGTACTTTTGGCCCGAGCTAATTGAGATCATATCTCTTTGCTCTTTATGAGACTTCGCTCCTTCCATGCGCAACAATGTAGATCGTTGGTGTTAGAAACTTCGTAATATTAAGTCAAGAAATTGCTCGCGCACATCCTATTGAAGAACTCCAATATCCTCCGGAAACACTTAACAATTGTACGTAAACGATTTGATGATAGATTACAATTGTACAATAAATTGTGGCCATCATCGCTGCTCAAACATCCGCGACTGTTTCTCTTTCGCAAAATGCGTCTCTTTTATCTGTGGTTTCGTCGCAATGTGCGACTATCTATTTTTTTAATTTTCTGACAAGAAATTATAATTAAAATTATGTAAACACCATAGATTTGTAATCGATTGATCATGGCTGACTTACTGCAAACGGTTTTAAGAAAGGCCCGACAATGACGCTGTCGCCAAGAGAACTGTCGTTAGGATGGTCATAAAGATTTCATTTTTTGTGAAAACAGAGTTGAAAGGAAGCCTTTGGTCCGTGCCAGGCATTATTTTCGGAACAAACGAAGTGTAAGGGTATATCGTGACCAATAGCGAGAGTCTTTATTCTGGCTTAGAAGGGATATATCTAAATACAAACTTTCTTTCGTCAGTTTCTTCTCGTGCGTTCGATGACGAATTCTCGACGAAAAATTTCCGTGGTTTTTGTAACACAAATTTATAGAATCGGCCATAACATTCTATAATTTTATAATTACGTTTTAAAAAAATATACACGCGTTCGGATTATAATTCGTGTGAAGTGCGCGAGTATTTTAAAATGTGTTGTGTGTGTGTGTGAAAGCGTGTATGCGTGTGTGCGTATGACATGAAAAAATTAAAATTGCATAGTTAAAGTCAGCTTTCATAAACCTTTTCTAAAGAAGAATAATGGCTGCAAACGTTGGTAAGTACAAAATTATACATTTCATATAATAATAATTAGCATAAATTTGAGAGAAAATTTATATTACACTGTATCAAGGAAAACTAATTTTAAAAACCATGTGTTTTTAACATATAATTCGATGTCTTTATTCGAGATATCATTAAAAATTTTTGCTTTTATACATATTATAGCACATAATTAGTTGACAATTCTAGTCTGAGTTATTCTCAGGTAGTCTCAGCGTAAGTAAAACGATAGCGATAAGGGAAGTTCATTAAATCGAGATAATGCAGAGCTTCGATTTGTTCGCCATTTATATCGTGTAAAAAAATTAAAAAAAAAATAGGAACGTTTATGGTATCAAATTTGTACCTCGGCACGATCAGCGAAATTAGCGAAATAGTAGACGCCGAAATACAGATAAGTTTCTATGTGACATTTCGCACGTTTACTACGTGAAAGCATTGGACAACTTTGAAAATATCGATCGTAAGGTGGCCGTGGTTATCGTAGTCGACAATTTAACCGACACATACTCATTATACTGGTGTTTTTTGTGCAATTTTCTTGCACTCCGTCTGGTTCTTATACGTGGGCCAATACCGGGAGATGGAAAGCTCAGATTGTCTTTAACGACTACCCTCGCCGCGTATTATGCGCGGCCGCATGTGCGTGCGTTGCATGTGCGGCACTCGCAAATTCTTCGCCGTTTTCCACATAATTGGTCGGCTCGGTCGGAGTAAATTGCTAGCGTGCAGATTAGAGGGGACACGTTTCGAGGGGCGAACGCTGCCTACGCCATTCGTATTCCCGGGTAAATCATGTTAGTTTTTAAGAAATATTGCCAAGACAACGATCGATTTTGTACGCACCGTTTCGAAGAAACAGATGTCGAACATGTCATTCTGTCGTATAATACTCGTGATAAAATTTTTAGCGTCTGCTTTGAATCATGGACCTATGAAGTGTATAGACATTAAACAAGTGAAATATAATCTAAAAACTTGAATTTGATATGTATATAAGAAATATTTTTAAACTGGTTTAGAGATTTCTATTTCCTGACGTAACTTTTTAAATTTACCTAATATTCGACCGATGATGTATAAATACAATTTAGTGCTTAGTTTTATTTGCGTGATTTTACATACCCATTCAAATTCACGAAACTGCGCGCCGAATTGGTTTTTCAGACATAACACAGATGTAATGAATAAGAATAAGCAATATCACATTTTATTAAATTGAATTCAATTTAATAACGATTGATGCTAGCATGCATCTAAATATTAACCCTTTCCCCCCTGAAAAAACTATAAAGAAATTTTTAAATTTAATTCTGCAGAATTAGTTTAAATATGTTTATTTTGCTTGTTTTATATTAATATTAATCGCGGATTAATAATTCTGCAATTTATTCACAAAGAGAAACTGTGATGAAAACGTACTAAGGAATGAAAGAGATTGATAAACTTTTGGTTACTTTTAAAAATGATTGACGAATTGTTTTATTTATTTTATGATATATAAATACATAATGTATAACTTTATGCCATAGCTAGTAGTGAATAAAATATTGAAATTATTTATGAGATTGTTTATTACTTATTTAAATTTATTCTCATATTTATTATCATACTTATTGTAAGTATTGGAATAATTGCGACGAAAGTATGTGAAGACGTTCAATTAGAAAATTCATTGATTGTACTACGAAAGAAAATACAGGTAGAGGTATCTCATTATCTGTAGAGCTGTATCATTATCAACGGAATTAGCCTTTTTCAGACTGTGTATCAGAGCATATAATAACACGAATAAAACGACGCAGACGTTATTAAGTGATGTACTGCCGGAATTCTATTTACTTCTCGAACGTTGAAGTACATCTTTATATTGCATACACGATAGGGGATGTGGAAAGAATAAAACGTTCGAGGTCTATAAACCCAATCGAATGATTCACGTTTCATAAACATTTATTGCCGGTGTTAATCGATCGATTTAAGCACAATTGTTTATGTGTGTCGCTGCTTATAGGCTTGTGTATAGTATCGCAGATACTCACAGGACATATCTGTTTGTCCGCGTGTTCAAAGTATTCAATGTGACGATTTATACGTTAGAATTCCGCGAATTAATGTCGCATTGATGATTTCGAGATGGCTTCGTAAAAAAAGGGGCGCATGCATTTAACTTGTACGACTTATTTGATTATATTACCTTTACAATAAGCACTAGTGTGTGGTAATCGTAGGAAGAAAACGCATGGTATCTTGATGTACTTACGAATATATAATATGGTTTATGTCTATAATCAACGTTTCATAATGGCCCTTAAGCATCCACTTGTTGATACCATTTATGGCCATTGTATGGCATTACACGTGTAAAACAGTCACACGGACGTCGTAGCGGCACGCACGAGTAACTATGTTAACGTTAATATCGTGTATGCACGCACGCGGATTTAAAACTTCAAACACGGTCTAACACCTGCTCGAAATTATTCGGTCGTTTAGTGACCTATAGCTTGCAAAAATAATTGAAATTGATATGCGTATCTTACTAACATGGTCACATTTAATCTGTTAATTTCAAGATTTAATTTCCGATATCGTCGATCGAATGATTGTATGCTAAATCGGATACTTTTACATTTTATAATATTTAATATTAACGGAACATGTATAAGGCTTTAGAAAAGGATGCTAAATATGTCATATTGCTAATGTATCTCACTATATTTAAATCGTTTATTTATTATTCATGAAATAAATTTGTTTTGAAAGACTTTTTTTGGCAGACTCTTCGATAATACAATACAATATTCTTTAGCAATTTTTTAATCTATTACATTTTTACTAATATATCTCCTATTACAACTAGAAAATAGCATATCATGATCAAAGCAATATGCGATTTAAATAGATTTATCGATTTTCGCTGACTAATGTGAGTTAGCGTATTTAAATAAGTTTGAAAAACATTCCACTTGAATACGTACATAAGCATGAATCTTCACAGTTGAAGGTACAAAAATAATTAGCTGCTTCTTTTAATATTTAATTATTATACATTCTTTGTCGCAGCTTTTATAATTTAATTGCTTTTAAAGCACTAAAGTAATTTTTATAAATCAATAGTTTTTTTTTATAAGTCAACTTGAGACTAAAATATGAGAAATAAAATTACATTGGATGAATATAATTTGCGCATTATAAATCATTGCACAGCTGGAAACATGGAAAAGTACTTTTTTTCTTATGAAAGCAAACGCGTATGCTGAAAAAATATCACACGCGTAGTAAACATATAAATATGTTTGAAATTATGAAAAAATATCGTCGCTCGAATTCGCTTTTTTGTCTCAGATAGAATTGGGACGCATCGTATAATATTCGATTTATTTTGTTGCTCTATTTTTGAAGTAAAATTTCATGAATAACAAATATATGGATGGTCATAAAATATCGAAACCATTTGCTACCTATCACATCTCCCTTATGCGGCTGAACGTTAATATTAGTCATCGATAAATAATAGTTTATTTGGGATATGAAATATTACTATCGGCGAATACAGACAGAGAAATGTTTAGATATGCGCTATCCGATGTGCAAATAGGTATACGCACCACTCGCACCATCTAGATTCTAGCAAACGCTGAACAGCGATGGCGTATTGATCTTTTTAGTGACATAGCGTCTCCACAGACACAATCCAACTCCCTCCCACTCTTCCCCTCTTGACGCGGACTAAAGGTCTATATTTCCTCTGGGACAAATATGTTTCACTATTCCTATAAACACAATTTGCCAGGAATATTCGTACTACGAATATGTGTATAAACGCACAGTGTCGAAGGGGAAAGAAGGTTAAAATGTCGGTACGCTCCATTTTCTATTGTCAGAAGTATACGACACAAACGTGCCTGAGATGAAACATATTTTTGGATTAAGAGTGCGAATGTACCGTATGACATTTTATAGACAGCGCAAAATTAGACAGGCAACATTTTCCTCTAGTATTGAAGTTTTTCTAGAAATGTTTCAAAAATCATAACAAATGATGTCGATATAAGGATGAAGACAATTTTAGACTGGTTTAGATGAACGATAATCGATGATGTATTCAGTGTTTCGTAAAAATACTTAAGTAGGAAATCGCGCGCCGTTGATATCGATAGTTTAAAGCTGCTGGGGTTACAAGCGCGTGGTTTAGGGGAGACGAAAACGATTCGCGAATAGTCGGCGTCAGAAGTTAAAAGAAGGTAGTAAGGAGGAGGGGAAAAAAATAAACGTTGCATATGTTTTTGGAGCGCACAAACGTACCCGTCGGATGTCGCCGCCGCTCACCCGGCGAGCGCCACTCCGTCTAGCCCGACGTCTACTCTCTGTCAACTGTTTTATATTTAATCCGGGCCGCTTTAGTAAGCAATAAACAAACACTGTATCACATAAGCGCTGCTCAAATTAGCCTCAATACCATTTCAAACGGCCATCTCGCATTTATGAAGATGACCGAGAATGGTGGCCCACCCGAGAGTTCTTCGTACGACGGTCGGGAATGTGGCAGAGGAAAAAAGGGGAATCACCGTAGAGAATCGGCGGAGTGGGAAGGGCAGACAGTGGGGATTTGGAGGGGAGAGCGCGATGACGTCACGAAATACCATGGCACCGCCTACCGGTATGCAATGGGCGGGAATCTCGCTACGATTTACGATCAGCCACGCCACCGACATCTAGTGTCAGTCAGATGAAGTTAGGCGGCTCCATGGTGGCCATTATACGTTCACGATTGGCCAGAACCGTGGCACAACGCGAATCAGACGATGCTTTAAATATGGATTTTTTTCCCTCCAGGCAGAAAACCGTGACAAGAAATTCGCATAAATCGAGATTGATTATTGATGAGTGCCAGGAGCAACCAGCTCTTGATGTTAATGACAATTTCGGATGCGCATTTGTTTTCAGCGGTAAATCTATATTTGCTTAATCGAGAGGAGACGCGAATGGGGTAGAATGCGAATGAGCGTTCTTTTTTTATAAATTATTATTAAAAATATTCTTTTTTTTTAATAATCTGTATTTTAATTTCTCTCTGTAATCATGCACTTCATATTGTAATTAACAAAAGTATAAATTTGACCGTTATAAACAAATATTTCAATAAAAGTCACAAATATGTTTGGCAAATAATAAGAGTGAAATGCTTAAAATTAAATGAAATAAATATTTTATTTAAGTAGTATTACTAGTATCTTAAATATGAAAAAATATAGATATATATAATATCAGTTTACATTTTAGTCCAATACATTTCATTTATAGTTATAGATAAATAATCATAAAAAAGTACAATGTATAATTACATTAATTTTTTATTAATATTCATAGTAAACTTTCATTGTCGATAAATAGATTTAAATGTATTTTTAATAAGTAACAACTTTTTACTTTGTAAACGTGGTTTTAAACTTAAAAAAAATATCTAAAAAATTAAAATATACATAAAAATACAAATTATAAATATGATGGACGGTATCACCATTTGATCAATCATTAAAATTTTTGCTAAGGCAAAACATTTACAAAGCTAGAAATGTTGACGATTCATATATGTATACTGTTATTATATATTTATATATTTTCTTTTAATTGCTATTTATATTTAACTTTCAAATCCGTTTAAGTACTCTTTGTTTCTGTACATATTTTATAATTTTCATGTTCTTTTAAAATATGTATGCTATCTTGCATTCTTAAACAAATTTCAATTTCTGGTTAATAGAATGTGTCTAATGTTAAATGTTAGTTAATAATAGTATCACACACACTTACACACAAAATTTTATTTTTTGCTTAATTCTTTAAATTTTGAATTATATTATCAAAGAAATATATTATTATTAAATTATAAAATGGTTTATACATTGCTTAAAATTACGATATTATAAAAACATAATATACCACATATATAATATAAAGAAATAACAATTTTTATAGAATTTTTTATTTATTATTTTTTATTACTATAAATTACAGTGTTTATAATAGTTCAGTATTATAAATTTTTGCTACAATTTTTTAGAATTAGTAACGTCACTCTTACGGCCAAATTTTAAACTATCAAGATGTTGGAATACTTAAAGGATAATTCGCCTGCAATGCCTGCAGAGTTTCAGTGTCCAACTTATCACCAGTGGAAATTTAAGTTAATAAACGATAGTCAATTGTCAATACATTTAAACATACTTTCTTCTACATCAACATATGATAAATTGTTATAAGCAGATTAACAACTTCTGTAATTAAAGTAATAATATTACAATTATACTCCAATTGTTTACAACTTATGCGAGTAGTTTTCATAAATTGTGTATTAATCGCTTTCATAAAATTTAATTAAGTAGATATTGGAAAATAAATGTCAACGGTTATTTATATCCAATAAGCTTGCATACATATCATTGCCAAATAAAAATGTATGGTGAAAATTATGAATTAGATAAACAGTAAATAATATGAAAAAATTCTATATGTTTGATTTAAACGTATAAGTTCGTAAAACATTTGTGTCTGTAAGACAGGTTACTCCGCGGGCGGTTATGTGGTTTACGACTGTTTTTAACGAGCGCCGTTGCACGCGACTCAGCACTAAACCAACCTTACAAAACGTAACCACACTAGTTTAAAGTTTTATGGCCAAATTTATTATCTGTTACCTTCTTATATGATGTTACAATAACAATTATTGTCAGTTTTATTTTAATTGTAAATCACTAAAAAAGAAATTTATACCATTCTAAATACATAACACACAAAGTGATGGGTTCAGTACGTCGGAAAGATCTGGCCATCTGGCCATCTGTCGTCACATTAATGAAATGCTTTTCACTCATGAAAATCTTCAATTTAACTGTACCAACTTTCGCTTGTAGTTAACTTTATCCGGTTAGAGATGGAGCTAGTAATGACCAGAAAATTTTTGGAATCAAATTTATGTTTTATAACCAACAATTGCTAATTCATTATTTTAATACTTTCTGTCTTGGACTTTTCATATTTATATACATAATATATTACTTTGATAATAGTGTTTAAATATGTATTAATAATGTTTCTAATATATGTATATTATATGTAATGTATTTATTTATGACACATATATTTATAATATATGTTTAAAAACATAGTACCGAACATAAAATTCATTTTTTAATGTAATTTTATATTTAATTAAACAAATAAATTGTTAATATTATCCAAATATATACTTTCAATAATTTAATTATTTATAACGATTTTGAATTACCGTATATAGTAAATATCGATAGCTGTTTCACATATTTACTTACAGCCGCTTTTCAACCAGAGATCCTAATATTTAAGATTTCTGTTGTGAGATGGCGCCACTATATACACGTATATGTATACTGTATCATACATAGAAATTGATTATGTGAAACAAATATATATTTTATTTAATTTTAAGTCAAATTCAAATTATTAAAAAGATATAATAATGTTTTTATATTTTTTGTGACATCAAGCTTATTTAGAAATATACGTTAATAATAAATTGCTTTAAAATTGTATGTGTCATAATTCAAGCTTATAATATTCGTTAGATTTATTAACAATATTTTATAGCAATTGCACTTTATATGCATTATACATTTAATTCAATATTTAAATTTTTATTTCAAATAATCATACCATATAATAATTGTTATTTTAGAAACAATGTAATAAGTTCAATATGACAGAGACAATATTGATTCAGTGGAACAGGTAGCAAATATACTGAAGAATTAGTCTGAATGGGTCCTTAAATTTTTATGGCTACTAACATCAACAGAGGACGTTTCATAGTGCTCCTATCGATAAATCCATGCTCGCTGCGGGCGGCGGAACTGAAGAGACAAGATGCGAAGTCAAACGTATCTGGCAATGTCATCAGTTACATTTATGAGGCCGTGAAGGATAAAGTGAGCACCTTGAGGTTGCATCATCGTCACTTTAAATCCCGTTTGCCCGCTCGTAAAAGTCTTTGACGACTTTGCCGGAGTGCTGCCGGTATAGCACGAACGAGTTGCCTGCCATAAAATCAAGAAAGAGAGGTTTTCCCTCTCCTGTCTATGGCATAGACTCTATGCACTCTTAACCGTGACAGAAAAGGACTTAGCGTTTATTTACCCACTTGTCAATAATCTTTGGTCGTTATCCTTAATAGACTTGTAATGTATACAGGATGTAATTACTCATCTCGCTATCGTATACAATACTTCATATCTCATGTTTTATTTAAAAGAATTAAATTGAGCGTAATATCTATATTATAACGTACGTTTCGTCTTTACAATTTTTGCTTCAATAAATAATACTAGAAAATATCTTCAATATTTTTTTGCATTTTAAGAAGAATATCTCAGATATAAGAATAAATTATTATTTTAAATATATTCTGATATATATCTTTCTGAAGTTATTATTACCATTTTTAATTTATAATGTTATTAAATATTTGTAATTATTATTAGGAGATACAAGCTATATCATATTCTAAAATTATTTGTGACTTATATCCTACAGAGAGATTGTCGTTGTTTAAATGAATAAAACATTGTTTTCGATGTGGTGCTTTATTCACGTTTCACGAAGTAAGGGACTTTAGGTACTCGAAGTAAGCGAGTATTCGTTGCGAGTTCAGCTGGGTCGTTCATGAATTGGAAATATCCCACGGTGACGACAAAACAACCTATACGAATAAACCGCTCTATATCGGTAAAACGTCGTACGATTACTGCGGCTGTTGGCAATAATCTTTATTATTTACATTTGCGCAACGAAAATCTTCAGCTAGTACAGAATTTTATAAATCTTTCTGTAACACTCACATTCATTTCTGCTTTATTAAGAGTATAACTTCTGCATTTTTAGCACTTAAAAAATTATACTAAATTTGATTAAATACAATGCACCTTCTATGAATTCTACGGTTCAATCAGAAATATTCGTGACAATTTTAAAGTCAACGTTACAAAACAGGACAATACTACACGCGACATCTGCTTCTTTTATACCTTTCAAAGGTATTATAGAGAAAGAAAAGAAAGAAGAAAGTCTCGTTCCCTGTCAAAATATAATAAAGCTGAAGAATGAAGCCATTATTATCAACATTGTATAATTCCAAGAGACGCGACGAATTCGATCGTACTAGAAGTTCCTAGGGATGCATTTATAGGTACTGTACCATTCACATTTGACCTAAATACCACTCATGTCTATTATTACAACCTCCAATAAAATGTATCGAATGTTCGAACTTTCCCACAGAAGAGAGTTCGAAAGTCTTTCTTTCGCTTTTGCTTTCAACCTATCTGTCTCGATGAACCGCGACGAAAGTTTTGCGCGTAAATCTCGCAACTGACGTTCCAAATATAGTACCTGTACGGCGATCCTCTTTTTTTTTATCGAAGGATCTTGCGGAACGTTTCCAGGCGCGTTATTAAGGTCAGCCACCTGCCGCTCGATGGAGCTCACTTCAGGGATGAACACTATTACACCCCTCCCATACCTATATATAAGAAAAAACTTTAGGGGTGCAACGGGGTTTGGTCTGACTGAACAAAGAAAATAAGAGATGCGAAACGGCGCGTCGTGGATGGCGGAGGGCAAGAAAGATAGTAGGAGAGCAGCTTCCTTTCGGCGCGAAGAAGAGAGAAAGAGGGAGAGAGCGAGCGAGTGAAGGAAGAGAGGAAAGAGTCCCGGGACTTCTGGAGCCAGAGGAGAGAATAAAGGAAAAGCGAGAAAAATGTGTCTAACGTGGCAAAGGCAATTCTTCAGCCGGAGTTGCCGCCTTAATGCTCGTAGGAGAGAGGCGATTGGTTCTCGAGAAGAGCCCGCGGGAAAGATGGCCGCCATTTCCCTCCAACCACCCGTGGAAGTGTTCCCCCTCCTCCCATTTATTCTCTCTCTTCCTCCTTTGCTATCGTACCGCGACCTACGAAGGAACCCCGTTCGAGGAATAAAGGGGGAGAGTCCGACGAAGAGACTCTTATTCTTATTAACTGTTTAATCTTTCCGCGTGACATACGAGACGCATTACCGCCCGCCGAGCTTGTTTATATTTCGCTGGATCACCGCAAAAAGATGTGGTACCTTCGTTACGCTGGGTTCGGTGTATTCATGATATCATTTTGAATGATACTGTTCTTCTTTAGAAACTTATATTACATTATCGGAGAAACATAAAGATTATTTGATGCTCGTCTCTTTAAAAAAAAGTATCATACCGTCTGAAAAATATTTGAAACATTTTTTATTTATCTAGAACCATAAATATTTAATAGGCATTTGACAAATTTATACAAATTTTATTCTATTATACTGTATAAACTATTTTAAAAAATATTTAGAAAACTGTCTATTTATAAAAGCATGCAAAAGTTGAATCTACAAAATCTTTAACTGTTTTAGCAATTTTTTAAAATACATAATTTGTCTTTCATGCAATAATAACGTGTGCTTAGTCTTCTTTTATATAACATGATGCATATGTAATTAGCAAGTAGATAATATCGTGAAATCGACGTATCTTGGTCTAGTTGGCGAACGAAGGGAGGAAGGAGAGATTGGAAGGAACGAGAAGAACAGAGCACAGGGAACAGCGAGATAGCGCTGAGTTACATCTCTCAATTATTTGATAATGCCGCCGACACCGCGCTGAGGGGATCTCGTTAAAACTTAAAACGAGCTCGCCCGTAATCTCCTCAATGTTTATACTTGATTCGTAAATCTGGGCGAATCTCGGTGGTGTTATCGCTGTACCGACCGAGAGAGGGACAATAGATAATACGAACTCCCGAGACTTACAATACTAACATTATTGGTTTCTCTTTTTAAGCTGATTAAATTTCCAATCATTACAGATGGTAAAATATTTTTTAAAAATAAATATATCGTATGTAATATAAGTAGAGAACTAATAAAATTTAAAATTATTAAATTCATTAACTTATATTTATACTTAGATATTTATAAATATGTAATATAAATATATTCAAAATTCTAGTTCTATTTATGTTTCTAAAATATTTTAATATTTTCTATAATAATATTGTGATAGAGTAATGTTTTTTTATTTCAACTCTTACACAAATGTAATAATTACTGGTAATTTTAACACAGCATCTAAAAATTTAATTAAATACAGATCAAAAAATAATTTTATGTTGGGTCATTGAAATAATATAGAATGCATGATAATGTTGTTGCAAATAGTTTTGACATTTCAGCAACTAAGTTAAACATTCAATATAATTTTTTAAATGGTGCTACGTAATTATTTTTCAATCTGTATTTCAGCAAAATTGTTCTTTCCGTGTATATTTTTGTAAGAAAGTGATAGGAACTAAATATAGAATATTTCACATAAAAATAATTTATAATCATATATATGTTAGAATTGTATCGTTAACTAACTCGTATAACGCATTTATATCTGTGCGGCTAATCTGCATTAAAAAGATATTCATTAAGAATTCTATGTGTCTGCAGACAGACAAATGGCAAATTAGATGAGTGGACAGCTTTGATGGCCAGTCAAAGTCGTTAAGAGAGGTTGAACAAGCAACTATATCAGCGATAGTCACGGAGATTACTCAGCTTACCGTCGCGCTTTGTCTGCTCGTTTGCTGTCCATAAATAGAGCGGTAGAATAAAGAAAAAGAAAGAGACAGCTAGCTCACAACGGCGAAATAACGAGCGTACATCGTAGAATCCTGTCGGCCCCTGTGAAGACGCGAAAGGTGAGACAGAAGGAAAGGGGAAGTGTTAAAAGAAGGGGGAGAGAAGATTCGAGCAAGACAGGATTAGTTTGTTAGTTTTGATGACCTCGACGATCTGGGGTACATCTAGATTAAGATGCATCTGAAAGAAAAAGAGTCGAGATTGGACAAAGGAGACGAAAGGAGAGAGTCGGTCCCCTTTTTAGGTTGAAGTGACGAACGACATCATGGGACTTTGAATGTCTTTGACTGTCCATGGGTATCGCTGACCTTGTCGTGGATCTTTTTGGCTCGAGGGAGGAGCCAAACGACTGGCAGAGAACTCTCCTCGTGTGATGTACGGGTACGGGGACCACCCCTGGTGATCAAATTCCGAATCTTCCAGTCGGTTTCACACAAAAATCATATTTATCGCGTTACCTACCTGTATCTCTTCTTCTTCACCTTTATAGCCGACGGGCAGATTCGTTTTTAGTTTTGATCTTGAGTTACCTATTATGGCCTGCACTAGTAATTACCATGTACAATTCAATTTCTATGGTAGAAAAACTTTTCTAATATGATCATAATGAAATAGATATGAACATATAATGAATATCTTTTTTTATGTGATTTTGTGTTATGTGTTTTTTAATTCTTATTAACATAAGAATATTATAATGGACAGATATCTCTTTTATATTACAAGTTTATGATGTATTAAAAAAGATTATTTTTAGATTATATTTTAAAACACTCTTTCAGTAAGATAGGGATATATAACAATTTCATAAAAATTAATTTAATTTATACAAGATTACAATCTTCTGTATATAAATTTAATTAAGAATATTGTCAAATTTTAAATTTTATTTATGCTATCGATACATTCTAAATATACTTAATATATAATCAAATTTGATAAAACATGTAATCACGGAAACAAACAGTGTATAAGATTAACAGTGTATAAGATTTAAAATATAGTAATCAGTTGTATTATACTATCTCAATTATACAAATCGAAGCAAAGGTGGTGACTCGAAAACAATAAAGTAATTAAGATTTAAAATGTAATAATCGGCTGTATTGTATTATCTCAGCTATTCAAATTGAAGATGATGGCTTGAGGACCACGATTGATCATTACATCTCGATCTGTTATACCTTTTTATTTATAACTTTCTCCTCCCTGTTTCCCATGTAATGGCAATAGATGTGTTGTGAGAAGGGTGTGTAGAATAGATGTAGGAAAGCAATGGAGGTCCTGTTAGACTAGGGCCATTTCTTCCCAAGGGATGAACGCCATTCAATAACTCAAATCCGACTCAATTTTGCGGGAAGAAAGTTTGCGCAGATTGTTCTCTACCATCCTCGATGCAGACAACTGACGGCAGGTTTATTGACTTTTTGAATTCATTGTAATACTATGCAACGTTGTGTTATAGTACAGTTAGGTGTAATCGGAAACTTTGCAATTTATATAAATGTATTCTATAAATTTAAAATTAAATATTTCGGCTTTATGACTGTGTTTCAAGTCCGACGAATATGTGGCACACAATTCGAATAGGCCGGAGATTGTAAAAATTAAAAATTATTATTCAGCACTAAGAATTGTTATGACATAAGCTTGCTAACCTTATATTTGACATTTTCATCAGTCCGGATTTATTTATTATTGTTCAAAATTAAATGTCTGAGAATTATAATATACGTGTCAGCTATCGCTATTATATGCCAAGAATATGCGAAAAAATAATTGAAACATGTAATTCTTGATGATACTAGAATCATTCAGCATCGCTACTTTGAAGACTCGAGTCGTAAAAAATCTCGATCTAGCAATTTCAAACACACCGTATCGCGCAAGGAAAAATGAGAAATGGTAGCAATGCCCACGCGCATTAAGAGGGCTGTAGGGAATGGCGCCGTAATGAATTAAGGGAAATCAGAAATTGCTTTAAATAGCACCGTAAAAATAAAGTTCGTTTAAAGAAGGGGAAGCTCGGGCGGGAAGCAGGGTTGAAAGCAAGGCGGAAGGAAGAAGGCGAGAGAGCACACACCTTGGGTTCCGGACCATGGAGGGGTGCTAAGTCGGCGGTGGAATGTGTAGCGCGGAAATTGCCGAGAAACGCGTATTAAAATCGCTGGATTTAGTAGGGAGATAAGCCGCGGCGGTGCGACTGCGGGGTTGCGGGTCCCGGGGAAAAGAAAAACTCTCTTTTACTTGCACCCCGGCATTGCCGTCGTCTTTCCGCAGTCGTTATCCAAAGCTCAGAGCCTAGACTACGTCACCACCCACCAACATCGCTACCCGGACGACATTACCCGGACTCTCGCGTGGTCCTCAAGAATCCAACTCCTAACATTCGCATCATTTAAGTCGCTATGCACACTTCCGCTTGCTCATTCTTTTCTTCTTTATTGCACACGGCTTTGTGTATTTCCCACGGAATGCTTTCCGTCCTGAAATAATTCGATGAAAATGTAAGTCGTTACCGTTTGCGTGAACGTCGACGAGAATAACGATTTAGGTTTCAACGTAAATTTGGTTGATCTCAAATATAATAAATTGTTAATAGTCCAACTAGTAACATGTATTAAATAATAAAGAAAATACGCAAGAAAGAAGATACAAAAGAAAGTGATAGTGACAAAGATAATTGGATAACATAACGATATATTAAATTAAAAGTAATTAACATATTAATCCAGAGTGTAAGTCTCTCCAACTGTCTTTTTTAAAATAAAAATATTGCATTTTATGGATATAAGATATAATCCATGTATAAGTGATTATTTAATTATTATGAAATCAAAAGTTTTATATATATATTTGCGTGAAACTTTCAAAATAAATTATTTTTACAGTTTCTTAATTAAAAAATAATTTATATTTAATTGTAAATATGTATATACATATAATTCTTTTTCAGAAATATTTCAGAAAATTATCCAATGTAATTTGTGTGCAAGAGGCATATATTTAGTTAACAACTTCAAAAACGTGCCACAATTTCTATATATTCTTCACTGACCCCTGAAAAGGATGCAGCACAACGTACTATAGCGCAAGACCAGATGCTGGTTGTGGGGTTTGATGAAGTTTATTTTATACATAAATTAAAATTGAAAACACTTGTGCGAATTATATTTTAAAAATATTTCTATTGATATATTTTTAATAATATATTTGAATGCATTAAAAATATTTTTTATTTAAGCAACATGTATAATACATTACCTAATACTTTAATAGAAATTATTATTTCAGAAAAGCATATGCAATTGAACATTTTAAATATATATATTTAAATGTGCTCGATAAGGAAAAGAAAATTTCCTAAAACCTCCTGGGACTCACAATCAGTAAAAAACATAACTTAATATTTTCTTTACGAAAGAATAAATTTAAAGAAGATTTTGTTACATTCTTTCCATTTTGTTTTAACGTTGGTTTATTTTTTACAAATACGCTTATCTATATACTTATATGATAAATAATCGCGCATCAATTTGATTTCATATAAAAGAATTCTTATACATGCTTTGAGAGAGATGCATTATAAAGGAAAAGCTCTGTAGTTTCTGAAATAAGCTTATTAAAATAAAAATTTTATTATCATTCTCTAAATTTCTCTATTTTAGAAAAAAATTTTACGATGTTTTTATTCTTCACTTGTATATCTATTTCATCTTCACCTGTCTTCAAATCGATGAAGAGAATCGGCACGCGCGCGAGTATGTGTAAGTATATACACGTCGTACAGTCTCGTCGGAGGTAATAATCCATCGGAGGATTCCCCCTTACAGCACTGTGCCCACTCAAATGGTCGTAGCCCGCGCTTTTATGCCGTCGTAAAAGCGCAGTAACAATTAATAAGTATCTCGTAAAAGCTATTGCCGTTGACACCTTTTTGAATGACAGGGGCGGGTTAAGAGAAAACATCGTCGGCGCCCTTCTCCGTTTTCTCGTGCCGAACTATCTGAACGTCAACTAAATAGCAACGATAAGATTGTCCATAAATTTTATTTACGCGTGAATCGTTATTCTTAATCGGACAGTTATGCGCTCCACTATTCTGTGGACTATCTATCAACTGTTCTGACATTTTAACACCTTTTATTATGTGTTTACTGTTTAATGCGAAACGATCCCTACAGGTTGAGATACATAAATATGTAATAATAGATTTGCTTTCCTATATACATTAATCAATGTGTTATAATATATGTTTGCATGATGTATTAACATCTGCGTTTGCTATTATTCTTTCAATATTAATATTCACAGTTGTAAACTTTTTCTTAATTATTCACTAATAATTATTTTTAATATGATTAATTATAGATATTAGAGATCTGCGAAATTCGAAATATATAATGCAAATTATGAATCTTTTCAACAGTTGACATTTATATAAAGTAGATATAATTGTGCATATAATTTATATAAAATACATTAATAACATAATTTCACAAATCATTCTGAAAATTTAATATTCTTTATAAAATAAAATACTAAAGGTAAAGGTATATTGAAATTCTATTCTTAAAATTTAATTGACAATTGCATATTATAATTCCGAGTAATTTTAACACAACATGATTGTTTTGACATATAGATATCATCCGTTTCTTCTTTTTGGTAGAAACACATCTGCTAAAAGGTATGGTAAATGTACATACAGCATAACAAATATAATTTCGAGCTAACATTGCAACATTTTACAGGTTGCGAGGGGAACAAGAGAGCAGACTAGATAATATTACGCAGAACGGATATAGAGAAACGGTAGCCACAAACCTGTGGTCGGGTTTGCGTCGTTGCCTTAATTAAGTTACATGTTGGTCGCATTGTTCCAAATATACATATAAATGTCAGAACAGAAGGTAGAAAGGAAATATTAATTAATTTTAATAGGAGTTCTCCTCTTGTTGAGTCCTATATTCTATTACATGTTTTCATATTTTACATCTACGTCGGAAATTAGTACAATAAATTCACCTGCAACATTGTTGCATACATTAAGCAATTATTAATTTGAACAATAATAACGACTATATGTAAAGTAATATGTAAAAATAAATATAATGTCGAAATTTATATCCATACATATTTCGTTATATTTCTGTAAATTACAACTATAATTATATTATGAAAATATGCGCTCAAGTTAAAAATAAAATATAAATTATATTTAAGTAACATAAAATTAGGACGATGCAGTATCTTACATTTATGTGTATTTTATTACTCATATAAAAGATAAAAAATATTATTCGTAAGAGTAACAAAATGACATTTTCTTGAGTTATATCTCTCTTAGTATGCACTTATTACTTAATAGGATTTGGAGAATAATCCAGGATATCGGTGATAATTAATTATGTCTCATCGAATAGGATTAGATTGAGTATGCCAATACTCTACGTCGACATTTCTGAGGGTACGAACGAGGTGTGTATAGAGGCACGAGGGTAGAGGCATCCGGGTGGCGCTAAGCCAGCTTTCTCAGCTGCGGAACGCAGAAGAGACGCGCGGTGGAAAGGGGTATGGAAGAAGGGATGGAGGGCAGAGCAATAGCCTTTACGACTCGGCCATAGTATCAAACGATCTATCCTGCCATTAAGATAGTCTCAGAACGATTCGGTAACCTTTGGGTCCGTGGAAAGCGATACGCTATCGACTTCGTAGCTTGGCCGCGGCATTTTGTGAACGGATAAGAAAGGCGCTCTTTCCCCCTGTCGGTTCGTCCTTTCACCCGTCGTCATTTCGTCTTCATCCTCGGATGAAGGTGCCAATAAGGTTGACTACTGTCGTTCCTAGAAAGAAGATCTTATCTAGTCTCGCTCTTCGATCACATATCGTATACACTTTGAGTTGATCTTCTGTCAATTCGTTAAGCCTTATAATATTATGGTTATACTTCCGTCTTTGATTATCGGTTGATTATTTATAGAATATGTGTATAAAATATGTATTCTTGAACATATCATTAAAAAAACAAAATATGATCAAATTTATTTTAGATTGATATTTGTTCAAGAGAAATTTATAAGGAATTCAGCATTAATTTACTGAAAGTCTTAATAAAAAAGTATAAAATAAAAATAAACTTGTGTGATATTCATAAATTCAGAAAGAGATAGTTTAAGAAAATTATAATTTATATACTATTATTAGCATCTTATATTTAGCTATCAATATGCGGGACATTTCTTAGAGTATTTTCAGACGTCTGCATCATAGACGGTCCATTAAGGTGAGCCTTGCTGCTCATCAAAATAATTTCATTTGGTATGAAAATGCATGCACATTATACAAAATGCAATACAAATGTTCACTGAGGTGAATCCGGGAAGGTGGTAGTCTGGAAGGGAGGATACCATGCATATACATCCAAGGGAATGGAGCGTCATGCGCCCAAGAAAGTGGGGACAGGGCTTGCGCGGCAACGTAGCTTGGGAAGCGCCGCGTTTGACGGGGGGTTTTCCCTGGTACGAGAAGAGGGGTATGGTACCGCGAGAGTTTCCAGGGTAGTCCAAGGGGGTGGAAAAGGGGTGGAATGGAATGGAATGGAGTCGAGCGTAGTGGCCGTAGGGTGAGGTGGTGTCGAGGGGCCGAGGGGACCGAAGATTGATAATGCAATTCCAAGACTGCCATTATCCCCGTCCACCCAACTCGCTCCGGCGCTTCTATCTTTTTTGCTTCTGCGTTTCTCTTGCCCGCTTCTTCTCCCCCGCCCCTGTCTCTCTCTTTCCCCACGGTCGTCGTATGAGGACCGACGAGTTTTAGAAATGTTAACTCCATAAATGTCACGCCATTCTTTTCTTTTTTTCTTTGAGAAAAGAAAGGGCAGGTAGGTTGGTAGGTAGGCGGTCTGATGTACAATCTTGCTTATGGCAAATAGAAGATATTATTCGCGGGAATTAACTACCTCGGATAAATGCTGAGTCATTCTAACTCATCATATTAGTTTTTTGTGCTAACTTCGTTATGCGGTTTTGCGGTAACTGCGTTTTAACTTTCAAAACTAATAATTAAATCCAAAAAGAAAAGAGCAGGGGAGAGCTAATTACAGTTTACTTTTCTTAATTCTTTTTTAATATAGAAAAGAACCATGGCTTGGAAAAATTCACTCTGAATCTTAATACTGGATATGAAAAGAGGCAATTTTAAGCCTGAAGTCCACAAGCCCGGAGATTGATAATCCAATTTCAAAATTCCCATTATCTCCAACCATCCAGTTATCCCTCCAGGCCCTTTAGACCCCTCCTAGGTTTTTCTTTAGGATCTTTTACTTCTGACTTATCCATTTCCAGGGAATGGGCGAATTTTATAATCTTTTTCTTTCTATCAAAAAGTTCCTGCAAAATGACCTCTATGTTTTCCAGAAATAATTATAATATGTAACCTTACGCGGATGTCGCAAAATCTTTTTTTTTAACATTTCAGAGGAATATTCCCGGCGCGAGATACCTCTTTCGCCTTTCGTCTGATATCCTCCGGGAGATGCCGACTAGCTGCCGTTGGCGTTGCCCTGGGAACCCCCCTAGAGCCGTATTTCCTTGGCAGGAAAGCTCGCGTTTTCGCCTCGCTTCCCAAATCCCGCCAGGAAAGTTTTCGCCGACTGTGTGTTTGAATGGATGTTGAAGTAGAAAGCGAGGGATAGTCCGGAGAGTACGTGATGGTTGTGCAAGCTTTTCGAAAAATACGATTATAACGATAATTGTATCTGTCGAGAGTATCATCTATTGTACATCCTGTTTATTCTTCAGTTATGCACTTAGCCATTGTGATCGTAACCACTTTAGGAACATCGTCATGCATCCAAATGGAGCACAAGATATAGTGCAGTTGACACAGCTTTATTCAATACCGAAAAAATATACATTTCCTACAAGAAGAAGTATCAGTTAATTGCAACACAAATACTTTCGCAATCTTGATTGTAAAGTGACAAATGTGCGGTATATCTTTGTTTAATTATTATGACACATGTCCGCATAATAAATATTAAATTATCAAGAATAATGTATGTTTAGAGGACTACACCATCAAAAAAATACGTTGAATTTTACTTGTCTCAATTGAAATTGAAGAAATTGAGATCTAATTCTCGCCTGGACATACGGTGATTGTACCACGATAGCCCATCGAGCCGCGCTCATCCAGGATTACATACATGATAGTGTACTTGCCGTTTATCCAGCACTATTTTAGTAGTCTTTATTTTCTTTTTTCGTATAAAAGACAAACTCAATGAGCATGTCTTGGCTACCGACGAGAAGCTTATTGTCATCTAAGAAAAATGCATGTTGAATTAAAAAATGAGCGGAAAAAACTTTCAATGAATAATTTAAAAAATGTGTTTAACAGAATGATACATATTTTTTATATAAAATATATAAAGTACCTGAATCGAATAAGACCCAGCATTAAATAATGTCTACTTTTAAATTTACCATTTAAAAACGCATATTAAGCTTAAAAGATGTGTTATAGAAAGTACGAGTATGTAAAAAGGAGCTAGAGATAAGAACCAGCAGTAATGAGTCTGTTTAGTGCAATACCAACTTGTAATGAAATGGCTGTATAAGCTGTTTTTATAAAAATTCGCTGCGAAATTTATTAAATATATTATGATAATACATTATAATTTATTATATCATATTATACTACTCAACTTTCTAACTTTTATAGAAAATAACAAATATATACATATCAAATTTTTAAAATAAATATATTTTTTTAGAGACAACGTACTCATTATATGTATATATTATATATTGTTTTGCTCATTGTTTGTTATGTGTGAGGCTTACCTCACACGATGATTTTTAATACTACTAATTTATGAGAAGCTAAAATTGCACTCAAATGGCTAGAAATTTCAAAAGATTAAAAGATTAATTAAAGACAAATTTAAACGTAATTGTGATGTTTAAGAATAAAATAAATTCTAAGGAATTCGTATTTTTGTGTGTGTGATTAATAAATTGTTTTGAAATTAATTCAAAAGATGACGTTCAGTATCTTCGTTATTTTCAATTTATTTTTAATTCAGGTCTTATTATATTCATTATAATGTAATAATACCCAATGTCTTAATAAAAAGAAAAATTTTTATTTATTTATAAGTATCCTATATGTAAGACATATTTTATTTTTGTGAGTGATTGAAATAAATTTAATTTTCATTTAGTTTATTTCAATAATTCCATAAATAGAGCTTTTAAAAAATAAAATATGTTAAGTAGGCTCAGGTACCATGTATAAATAAAATTGTGGAAATATATTTTAACACAATAAGTTCTCGTTCCAATGCATTTCTTTCACGTCTATACACATATTTTTAAGTTACGATGTTGTAATATAAATTGATTTTTTAATTAAACATCTAGTTAAAATTACAAGTTTGGAAAATGACTTTCTACGAGAAATATAAACATATAAACATGCTCATTAAGAGCTTTAGTAAATCCAAGATACTGAAAGGCCAGGGAAACAGAAGAGTTTACCGGGAATAGCGGCGCATTGAGGAGGAGATAGGAAAGTGTTAATCCTACCGAGCAACTTTGCTGTAGGGAACTTGCACGCTCATGCCGAGAGGATTTCCATCCAATAAATTTGGAGCTTTGTATAAGCTTTCCACGCTTGAGTTTAAATCCTGGCGTTGGCGCGGGCTTATGTGCAACTGTGTTGGAAATGCCATATATCTGCAGTGGAAAACTCACTTTTCTATCACTGTTTGTTAATGAATGTTCAAAAGTTGTGCGAAAACAATTTAACTGAAGAAAAAACTAATAATACACTAAATATTTTGTTAAATTATCTCTCTTAAATGTTTCCAATAATGTCCTAGCGGAAAGATTTGACGCGGATTAGAAATCGTGGATTTTATCAGTTCACGTCGTACTCGAAAAAATCTGCCGACGGAGAGACGATATCATTGCGTATAGGTATTTATAGGCATAGGTCTGGTCGTCACCCTCTTATGCGCAAATACCTGGAGTGAGACTAGGCGGAGGGAAAATTTTCGTGATCTCTTCGTGTATGACTCCCCAGGCACCCTTTCAGTCCGAGGTGGGTCTGGCCTGGAACGCGTAACACGCATTTTTATCAAACGTTACGAGCACCGGAACGAGCGGGATGAAAACCAATATCTTACTACCGCATGGGAATTCTCTCCAATGCCAGCGTACTATTTTCCGTCTGTGTGCTCGATCCCTTGTTTACATACCTTTCGTAATCATGTGGTCTTTTATTGAAGCCTTCTACTCCAAACATAATATAAAACACGCAAGTAAAACTGAATTGATAAATTTTAGAATATTACCAATGAGGAGAATTTGAATAATTAAATCGGAATTAAACAAATATCCAAATCGGAATAGAGTTTAGTAAGAAAAATTGATTTTCCAAGACGAAAAACTCTGAAAAGACTCGAGGGAGTCATCTTCATCGTTTATGATCCTATACCCTCATTTGTCCAGAAGAAATCGTTTCTCTATTGCCGTGATGAGATTCAGACAAATAGTATGTATATGTAATACCGTAAATAGTAATTGAGAAGATGAGTTTTTGTCTTGTGTAACGATAATGTGGTCGAGCATTCTCTCGTTCTTAATTAATAAATAAATCCTCGAAGCACAGATCACAGATTTCACGTGAATTCTCATACACTACAATGTTTAGTTTCCACCACTTTTTGTTATTAAGACATTAATAATAATGTTAATAAATTTAAACTTTACTTATAAACCACGAACTGGACTAAATTCTTATAGATTTTTTATCGTTGAAACGAATCCGCAAACGAAATTAATCTATCGCGTCACATTTTTACGAAAATTGGACTTAAAGTTGCAAAATTTATTTTTGGGTACTTTTGACCTAAAATAGCTCAAAATTGATGTGATAGAATAATTTCATTTGCGGATTTGTTTTCAGCAATCAAAAATCTATAAAAATTATTTAATGTATTAATTGTTTTATGCAAAATTTACAGTTATAGATAGATTAAAGAAAAACCAGACGGTAATGGTCCGTTTATACAATTTAAATAATTACTTGCATATAACAATTTGTCGATTATGAATCCATGGTCAAAATTGTCAAACATAATTTGTAAACAATCATTGTTTAAATAAATGGAATGGCGAAAAAATAATGCAGTACAATATTTAGGGTAACTGCGGTATTTACGCCGCGGGGGGATTTACACCGCAGGTGTCAGAAAAAAT
>QKQZ01055646.1:0-13144 GCA_003595255.1 Solenopsis fugax | reverse complement strand
CGGGCTGTGCCCTCCGCACGGAGGGCATCGTCGTCGTCGTCGTCGTCGTCGTCGTCGTCGTCATCGTGGGCGATTCAGGGGGCAAAAAGGAGAGCCCGTTGACGGCGTCATTATCGTTATTTAATATCCCGGTCATTAGCGCGTCCCGCCGTGCCACTCGAGAGTGTTGTTTATGTACTCATCCGCTCTCTCAGAGTTCGGGGCCGCGTCGAGCCTGAGATTGTTCCTACGCGTTTTTGCAACGGCAAGTGAGGTGCTGAAGGAGGATCACGCTTTCAAGTCTTTCTCCGAGTACACATCGCGGGCATACGCACGCTTTTATACGCATTAATAGAGGACTCAAAGACAGTCGAGCGCGATGAGTTAATTATTATCGTGTTGCGACTTTGTCTCGTGAGTGCCCCGCGTACGGTCAAGTTATGTGTGTCTCCACTACTGGCATAGTGGCATACCGCCATCTTACTCTATAGACGAAACGCGGGAAGAAGTGATCGTTGATCGTGTATGTAAGAATCTGCGCGGCACCGCGCTCTTACAAAGGATTTGAGAAAAAAGCAGCAAGTATGAACGCGGCCCCCGTCGTGCTACAAAATAGAATCGAGATGAACGTTGATCGAGCAAAAAGTAAGTGGAACGAGCAAGACGTCTGCTGCACCGAATAAAAGAGCGATAATGGAAAACGCGCGCACCAGCCAGTTCGAGTCACGGCCGCAGATAATAAGTTCCGCGTAATCGTCGGCGATTTTACTGCTGTCAAGCGTAATGCTGCATTTTCACGATCGAACACATCAATGTCTCGGCAGTGATGTCATTCTGTGGCTTATAAAGCGAGAAATGATGCGTATACGCAAATGTTTAATTTTTATTTTTTAATAAACCGATTACCGATTACCGATTACCGATTACCGATTATTGACAAACGGTTATCAACACTGAGCGTAATATATCCATTTCGAATTCTCGCTGGTGGTTTACCGCATTGCAGCAATAAATTATAGACGCTTTCAAGGACCATCAGGTGCATAATGCACGAACATGTAATTTCGATACGAGCGATATAAAGTGGGTTAATTAAAGCCGCGGGGGAAACGATGTAACGAATGAGCTAAATTAAAAATTCCAAAGTTTCCGAACCGATCGAGCTACAGCGTATGTACGTTCGAACAAATGATGCAGCGTATATGTCGCAAATGGAAAATTAATAGATAGCAGAGATAGCGAGCATTATAATGAAGTGGCCATTTCGAACCATTAACAGATGTGGCGTTATTTGAATCAACTTTTTATTACCTTTACCATAATTGATAACTCACTGATTCGAGAACTAAGCATAATTAAAAAAAAAATTGATAGACAAAAGAATATAGTTTATCATACATGTATTTTCTCGTATTTATACGAGTAAGAAGAATATCTCGGAAGAAGTGGAGACCAATTTCGATTTTGCAAAACACATAATGTGGTCGGAATATATTAACTGCAAAGAATGAAGCGGTTTACCAATATGGCTAGTTATGCAAACAAGACGGACAGAGCTGCGGTAGACAGAATCGCGTAGAGTTACCATTATTTATCTGCCTGCGAGGCCGGAAGGATGGTATACAGCGTAACGTGTATCCTTCGGCCAACAAAGAGACCCGTCCTCCCGCCACGCAGAAATTTACATGGCACCACACGCGCACATTTTACGCGCTTATACTCGCGTACGTACGCAACCATTTCGTCGCACCGCATTGTCGCAATGGGATAAACCGGCATGCCGGTTGATGAAGGTCAGAGTCAAGACGCGTAACTTAAGAGACGCTCGCGTGCGTGAGAATCTCGCCAGACACGAAAACCATGAAAGTGTCGCGGCTTGGAACGCCCGGAGCATCGTGTCTGACAATAGATTAGCTGATTAACATCTCTTGGTTGGTGGTCTACGAAGCAAACGAGGGTGCTCCGATCTATCTTCACTTTTAATTGCGAGAAAATCTAACGTATGGGGAAATTGAAATAAATAATATTACTAAGTAGAAAGTAATCTTGATGTGAAATAATCTTTTATGTGAGAAATGCTAAATTTTTCCATTCGAATCTAATAATTTATCGTGTACTTGTTTAAAGAGATTAAATCTTTAATGTTATTCCCTTAAATATTTCTTATACGTAATATAGAAATATCATGAACCAAGTGTAAAATCTCTTGTAATACATTTGTGTGATAGACCGAGGAAAGCTCAGAAAACAGTATATGCGCCAGTATACGAAGCGTATGTAGGTCACTCGATGCTACTAAGCGCAGTAAGTCAGCCGCGTGCTGAAAGCCCACGGAGACATGAGCAACGTGAACCTCTGTGATCTAAGATACACAGTTGCCGCATCTACCTCGATTTATAGAGGAGCACCTGGATAAAAAGAATTATGTAGGAAGCAGGTGTTCGTTAATGGCATTCGCGTTTATTTTCCTCTACCTCGCCGAACCTCTAACGCCGAAACGAGTCAACAACTACACGTTTCTACACGTTTCCACAACGACGCGGCGACGTCTTTACGAAAATGTACCTTTACATTATGTGATATAATTTTATATAACGGATAGATGATTAAAAAAAAATTAATGCATGTCTACTCCCGTAATGTTGAGCGAACAATCGTCTTTCGGGATGATTAGTTCATAATTAGTAATTTTGTTGTCAGGAATCAAATGTGAAATAAAGGCAACAAAGTACAGAGAAAAGGAAAGGCAAAAGCCGGACGGGGGATGGACCAGAGAGGGCAAAGAACGAGAGGTCGTGCGAGCGGTCTGCACTCTGATCAGTCTACGGCAATTACCGCTGGGCACGGCCTTCTCGTGAATACTACTCACTCGACCCTGTGCAACGAAACTGCATCGAGTGAATATATACTTCACCTATCGCAAGGCATTACAACTTCTCGTAGTGTAACAATCGCAATCGGCGGAAAAGAAGGAAGAAATAAATATTCGTCTTCGCGATGACCATAATGCAACGATATAAATTATGCAATTTGCAATTATGCATACGAGTAGTACATATGAAACGATAAACTGGCCAAAAGCACAATAATAGCGCACGTATTTCGATAAAATAATTATATAATTTTTTGTGCGTATATATTAAAAATTTATAACAATTTGAGATATGAGAGAAGCTGAAAATATACTTCCTAAAACGATTAATTACATCATATTAATAATTCGTATCTGGTATGATTCCTCATTTTGAAATATTTTATGGTGCGTGCGACATATCGTACACTACATTCACCAAACTAAATATATCTGCTAAAGAATGCGCTTTACGATGCGATGAACACGTGGGGGTTGCACGCACAAATACGCCGACCCCATCAGAACGGAAATGGTTACCTGCGACTATTTACGGGGATGCATGTCAAGCTGTATGGCCTGCGGGCACGCGCTATAGGTTTGTATGAACAAACGTGATATGGAATATATGAATAATAATGGCTGGGCTATATATATATATCGCGGATACATTGCCTTCACTCATCGTCATCACCATCCCCATCTGCGCTATCCCTTTGCCGCAGCGCTACGAGCCACGAGCACGAGAGTGCGATACGATTCGCTCTGATTAGCGCTACTCATAACGATAGCTACCGCGTGGCATAGCATTATGATCGCGCTATATAACATAACGTGCATCGATCTCGCAACTTTTCAGATTTCTCACGATCGTTTTTAGAAATATTTTTAGAAACATTTTTAACTCGTCGAATATCTTGGCCATTAACTATTGAACGATGTAATTTAACTGCGTGAACTCTGTATTCACTATGTGTAATTAACTTCTGTACAGGACCTTATCATTATAATCTTGATCTTGCGTAACCTTCAGCATATTCAGCTTCTTCAAAGATATTTATGAATTATAGACGGCTAATTTCCATTACTTAACAGAAAATTTAAAAATCACTGTGTATGAATAACGTGGAAAGTAATACATATCAACAAAGTAATACGATATAAATAACGCTTCACAATAAATAACACTGATTTTTAATCGTTACAAGTGCGCTTCGTACAGCCATGTTGTACGCGATAAATTCAAAGCCGTGATTTTTTTTCGCGTTTGTGATTCATAAAGCGAATAAGCGCCTCGTAAATACGCGCTACAAGGTTGCATCAGTGTGTGTATGTGGTAACAATGTAACAGATATTTTTTTTTCATTTTTAACTGAGTATAGGCGCGACGGCGACGCAGCGATAACGTACTCGTATAATAACCACGAGACATCATGCGCTCGTAAACGAGTCTCGATCGATCGAATCTTGTAACAATTTAGGAACGTTTTGCATAATCGATGTACACCGCGGTGTGTCGATCGGTGATCGATTTTCAGAATTCTCTTCCTCTCACTTACACATGCCTCGCATTTTTTTCGTCACGTCTATCTCAACCCGCGGGACATCCCGCGTAACATACTTGGGGATATATTATGTGTACAAAGTGTTATAAATATAGTTTATAGGAGCGTGCAACACACGCGATGCATTAATGCGGCTGATGCCCGTACATCACGATGTGGTGGTAGTGATGGTGGTGGTGCCCGCCTGCCCGCGGAGAGTCTCTCTCTCTTATTCGTGCGTTTCATAGGACCTCTTTGGTCTCCGACCAATTCTCCCAATGAATTTCTCTCTCGCTACGGGTTACTCAGTTAGTTATGGATGGTGGCGCGGCGCGCATTTTATTAAAATATTAGGTCATCCCGGTGCATAATATATATCACGATGTTCCGCACGTGCACGAGAGTCTACGTGCGTAGGAGTGCGAATACACACACGTCGTCGCCGAAGTCGTCGGCGAATGGCCCGCGGGCGTGAGTGGCCGAGTTCGAATTTCGCGAAGGTGGGGTACGCGGCTCGTTACGAGCATCCTTTCAGGGCCCCTAAGTGGACGTCGAGTTCGTTAGAGGGGCCCTTCCACGAGATCGCGGAAGATGAACAGGGTGAAGGCGGGAGATACATGGGCTCGTGTTTCCACAAAGAGATATGGCTTTCGCTTAGACGGCAATGAGGCGCGAATCGAGATTCTCTCTCTGTCTCTGCTTCCCTCTTTCTCTCGTTGTTTCCGTTTCTCTTTGTCTTTTCCTCTCCCCCATCTCTCTCTCTCTCTCTCTCTCTCTCTCTCTCTCTCTCTCGTTACATCTCTCTGCGGTCCTATGAACCTTCGTAGTATTATCGTTACATCGTTTGTTCCGTTTGATTACCCCGACACAATACAGTTGTGTGCGAAAACGTCTTGATGCGCGTAATTGCGGCAACAAATTTGAAACGCAAATGTCGCCTTTTTTCTTTACAACCTGCAATAGTGTAAATAAATACGCAAACGAAACGCGGAGTAATACGGAAGAGACGTTTTTTGTCGTCGATCATAATACGTCGAGCAACTTATAATCTTATTTTCCCTGTCTCGCTCGTGCCCTAGCGACTTAATAAAACTGCGCTTAGGCGGAAAATGCTTCTCCATTACGCGCTCGCCGCCATTCGTTTTGTTTACGCCACGTAATAATTACACGGCGCATGTTTTTCTCGCGGACTTTGTTCGCACGTAAACTTTCCTCGGTAACGTCATCCTATATATATCATTGTCATCCGGAAATTACCCCGCAGAGTTTCTCGACGATGAGGGAAACACATGAAAGGGATAAAGTTACGAATTCCCGAATTACGCTCTTGGCGTACTCGCAGCGTCGATTCGAGCTACGAGACGGATTAACTTGAACGGAGGAGCAATATTTCCTTTCGGAGTTTATGCTCATATCCTGTGGTGAAAAACGTTATCATTTGCCAATATATAAATTTAGTGTTAAATTATTTGCGAGAAATTTAAGTAAAATGTTCTCAATATCGACATGTATTAAAGGCACAAGTTTAATTTTTAATAACTAACGATTTTTAGAAATAACTTTTTTGAAAATTTTCGCGAAAGCACAAGAAACATGATGATCTACATTTCTTTTATTTTTATTATGTTGTAGAGGTGGAACGAATTAATATCGATAATTAATATGAAAAATTAATCTTGACTCTATTATAAATTCAAAATTTCACTTTCTATGATGTGCCATAAACTTGTACCTCCTACATACACGACACCTATCTCCGTGATATTCATATTTTCCGGTTGCCGTAGTATCCCGTAGGATTACACGGAAGCCGGAACAGTGCGTCAGGATAACGCTGAAACAGTATGTATCGCATTAAGGATAACGTCAGTCAATACGTACGGGAAACATCGAAGCGTATTCTCTTCTGTGACGTCAAGTACTTATTCATTAATCGAAAAATCAAAAAAATCATAATTTAAAATATTCCTAACTCATTAAATTCATCAAATGCGCTCAAATTCTAATAAAAAATATTAACTTACTTAAAGTTGAATAAAAATGTTCGATTCTTTCAAATAAGCACAAAGAAAATATTTGACTTGAAATTGAAAGATTTGATCTGCAAGATTTACATGTGTCAAGATTTCAAATATAACATTTTAATAAGAATAATTTTCTTCTCGCCACGAGATTGGCACGCGAGGTATATCTGGGGTCTGTGGAGGGACGAAGATATCAGGACGAAGTGGTTTCAATAAAAAAAAGATAGCACTCTCTGTTGCCAGCGGCGCCGTAAGTATGTCCTAAGTGCATTTAACGATTATTTTATATTAACGGGTGAATTTATTAGTGGCCTCCATTATCGGGGTTTGGCGGCCCCGAGGTGGCCATCTATATGCCTTTCGTTTTACCGAGGAGCCGTGAAGGTCGTAAGAAGAGAGGAAACGAGAGAGAAAAACGAATGGAAAGAAGGAGGGTAAGTGAGTTAACGGCGGTCTCCGTGTCTTTATCTCGTGGCGGTGGACCGTCTTTTGTTTCACTTCGTGGCTTGTGAATACTTCAAGAGATGTCCGGGCCCTAGTGATATCGATAGCGTTACCTCGGCAAGACCTTTATTTGCGCGCAGTAAAAGCTTTTGAAAAATCCAGACGGTGACGCGCGCAGTTACCGAAACAACCATGTACCCGTGTCATACACGCGACGTGCAATGTATATCTGAGACAGTGTGTAAACGTTTATACTAGATATATCGTTCGCAAAACAAAAGTTATATTTTCCGATACATGGTATAGTAAACGGCAAATTAATATAACGTGTTCTCGGGGAGAATTGAAGCGAAAAAGACGAGGATTCTCATTCCATTCGCGTATAGGTTCCTTGCATTCGCTGGTCCCTAGTGGGTAACTACAGCCTCTTTTCAATCCCCGCGAGCGAGGAGGGCGTCATAGGGGGTAGGTAGGGTTTTTCGTGGGACGAGAAGAAGAAGCTAAGCAGAAGAAGAAGAGGCAGAAGCGGAGAAAGACTCTTGGGTTGTTGGGCGAGACCGCAGGACCGCCATCGAGAGGTTACGAGTCGGTGGCCGAACGGAGAGGGTAGAAGGAGGATGGTTGCGGGTTATGCCGCCCCTGGGACGAGCCCTGATGGGGTTATGGGCCTCCGAGGCCTACTCTTTCCACCCGGTTTCTACATCCCGTTTTCCTTCCATTCTATTCCATAATACGCCGGGAGATGTATACGTCCTGCAGGACGCCCGCAAAATGCGTTCTAGATTGCATTCGGATATAGGGAGATTCACGGCAAGATGGAGAGAGAGAGAGAGAGAGAGAGGATGGGCTCCGAGTTGAAGAAAGAAAACGACGCAACGCACAGCAATCCTTGCGCGAGAGATCGAGCTGGGATTTGCGAGGGCGTTCCGATTACCTTTCGCATCGGCGATCCGCCGTATTCTCCGGATCGAACGACGACGATCGGAGCGCGCTTGTGTACATATACTTGCGTTCCCAATGCGAAATTTGATCCCAACCCCCCATGGGCTATTCAGTCGGGAATTGGACGCTTCGTACTTACCTGGAACAGAAAGAGAAACAAATTATTCGAAAATTGTCTCACTCTAAATGAATTGATACTACACTACACTTTAACGACCTATGATAAATCGAGATCGATGATATTATCTTACACAACAAAAAAGTTTTATGTATTATGAGTTAAAATAAATCACCAGAACAATTTTGATCATGAATGCAAAAACTGATTTAACGAATCGCGTGGATCTCGAACCTACTTCTTCACGTTCCTTCGTCCGCAACGAATGCACGACAAGGATACGTTTCCTGTTACTTCCCCCTCGTTGAACATAATGACGCGCGACGAAACTCTTGCTCGATAACAACTCAGCTGCGTGCACGCGCGCGTGCATAGTCGGCATGCTGAAAAAAGCAGTCGCGCGAAGGGCGAAGAGAGATTTATGCTCACAAGAAAAGAGGAGAAAAAGGAGCAGCAGCTCTTCTTCGCAGCAGCAGCAGCAACAGCAGCGGCAGCAGCAGCGAGTCGCGTTGGGAATCGAGAACGAATCTTATACGAATCTTATACGTGTCTGACTCGCGGCTCGCGTACAAAGGGAAAGAAGAAGCAGACACCCGGGAGAAGGAGGTTCATGCCGTAATTAATAAACCGGTATGCTAATTTCTGCGAGGACAGAACGCGCGTTTTCTCCTGGCAAGGCAGATACGTCCGGTATAATCCCATGTACCCCGAGGAACAGTGTGGCCTTTCGTAACGTCGACGTACCACGAAAGAGGGAGAACGAGAGATGTAAGACGAGATAAATTACACTCGCGCGCGCGCTGGCCCGATATAGGGCAAATAGTTTCGCAATTCCGATACGAGCCCAGCTCGGGCTCGTTTCGCGCTGCCCGTCGGTTGCGACGCACGATCTATCGCGCGAGGTTGAATGATTAATTCCGAAACATCTCGCGCGAATATCGCGCGATAAAAAAAACTTTTGACGTGTTATTATGAATTATACGGTGAATCATGCGATAGAGTATGCAAAATGTAATCGCCAAGTATTCGAATATTAATGATAAATGATGTATGGCAGTAAAACTATTTCCTGCCAGGGCAGCCAATATCATTTCCTAGATTCAATATTAACACGAAATCCACAATTATTGTATATATCATTCTAGAAATCTTCAAATAAAGATTGAATCAACTATATTTAATCGTAAACATGTAAAACTGTAAATCAAAATTTATTAACATGTCGCAATTGCATCTGTAAGCTTTTTTCCAGCTTTCTTAGATCTTGGATCTTACTCAGCAAATTTCGCTAAATACGCGTGTCTTTTGTGTGAAATGGAAGACATGGTGTATATTCGAGGAAACGGCGAACAAGGAGGTGCGCTGGTCCGACGTAAATCAAAACGATGCGGAGGAGTCGGTGAGAGAGAAGTATAGGAATAGCAATCGAGAAAGAGAAAGAGAGAGAGAGAGACATGGCGAAAGAGTAGCGCCGAGCTTTCCGGCATCACGAGACGACGACGAGCCAGCGAGCTTTGTGCTTTGACGAAGGGTGTCTCGCGGCAGCCGGAGGGTGTAACCCCGGCTTATTCACAGGCAGGAAGCGAGAAACGAAGGAAACGGAGGACACGAGACACGTCGTCCTTTTACGGAGCGCAAGCACGTTTTCGTACCGATAACGTCGACCCCATAGAAAACGCGTATGCTTCCTGTTTAAAAGCCATCGATTGTTTCTCCTCGAACATGTCTGAGACAGCTGCCCTCTACCGCTNCGTTTCACCCTCTTCCCCCTTTCTCCTTCTCACGTCGCGTCGACGAAAAGTTTGTCGGTGAACTGTATAAATGCGGTTTTAGCGAATGTCAGTGCGAACATGTACGAAAATACGCGGCAGACGTCAATCTGGAAGAGCGAAAAAAGTTTGACAAACAAAAAGCACGAGTGTGTGTGGGCTCGAACGCAAATAAGTGGGAGAAGGGGGCACTTTTAATTACACGTTCGATTGCAAGAAGATACGAATAGTGAGAGTGCCGCGGAGAATTACGTTGCCGCGATTACATGCAAAAATACGACCAGTGGCGAAGAGAAAAACTGGTTGCGGACGGTCTCACGGGAACTTTATCATACAGGTAATAAGTGAGACAGCAAAAGAAACAAGCGAAAGTAATCGAACCTATTAGGCTTGCTACGACCACACGTGAGACAAGAATGCGCCAATGTATTAAACTGCGAATGTCACGCGTCTCTTGAAAAAAAGGATTAATCGCGGATTCCAATTTCAAATCAATTGTGTAAGATAGAGATAGGGAGATAAAGAGCAATAACGCTATCGGTGAAGTCAAATCGAGATCGCGAATGATGTTTAATCATCAGAAATAACAATTCCAATAAAGAGTACAGAAAAGAATGAAAGAAGAAAATTTTTGCACTGTAACAATCAAATCGTAAATCGAGATTTAATATGATGAGATTTAATTAAACTAGTAACAAAATTGATGAAATTTGCAAAAAGAGGATATCAATTTTTAAAGACACGCTACTTTTCTCAAAAAGTTTGAATCGTAGGTAGAATCGATGAGAAATCAGATGCGGACAGCCGCAGGTTATAGGGTGAGATTACGAGACATCTCGCATTCTATCTTTATGTGTAATTAAAGATTGAAAAACAAATGTTTCATTTCATTTAGTTGTCTGATATAGCCTTATTTTTGTACGTAGCGTTGAATATTCGCAAGTGACGCGTGAAGCATTTTGCGAGAACGTAGGCAATCCACCGTCATCTCGTATAAAACCAATTTCGCGGAGATCGTACGACCGTCTCAAGGAGTTTTACGTGCCCGTGAGGACCGATTGTTGGCCACGGGGATTGAGAAAGGGGGCCACGAGAAAAAGACATAGGAGAGATTATATTTCAGGATTTCGCATATGCCGAGCGTACCACGAGATCTTTCGCGTTTCCTGCTACAGATCCTAGTGCTTCGGCGATTTTATATACACTGAGGGATGTGTCGCCCTTCTAAAACCATTACCAGATAACACATCGGCCCCATTACAATCTCACGCGCGTACCTTCTGCTACTCTCTCCTCCCTCCCCCCTCTCTCTCTCTCTCTCTCTCACAGCCTGCATTATGCATGTGTGTATCCACGTGGCATACATACATATAATACGCAAACGAATTCTATATCGTTTTCCCGATCGGTTTACGATCCAATGTGTCTGTCGTAGTTTTACAATGATAGGAAATACCTCAGGCAAACGGACAGACATGTACACGCGCGCGTAAGTACGCTATCGAATCGCGCGTACGCGTGTGAATACACGTGGAAGCAGAGAGAGCAACCGCGTCGGGAATCGGGAAAGCTTCATCAAAGTTGCATAAGCAGCTCTTACGAAACGATCGGCCGCGGTATCCCGCGGGATATCGTGGGTGTCCTGTAGGGCGCGTCAGGTCGGCTGTAGCCGGTCCTCCGTTACTTTTTCCACGATAACACGAAACGCTTGTAAAACGATGGCAGTAGATCGCCTGGGACAGTTGAGATCGTTACATTAAGTAGTTGAACGTGACTCATAAAATGTTATTCCCTACCTTACTATTTAAAACATTGGAAGGCTATGTGTCTTCGTCTATTTTTAATATATTATTGTCATATTGTTAATCTTATATCTTGTAATCATATAAAAGTATATAAAAAAAATAAAACATTTTCTAAATCTTGTTCTGTAATAAAGAAAAGAAACAAGTAAAAGAGAATTTGTCTAATGAGATAAAATAATTTCTTAAAACTACGTTAAAATGTATTACGTATACTGCAAAGTCAAAGGTAAGAGTAGACTATTTTTTTTTTAGAATACCAGGTGTCGGATTAAGAATTGGCATCGCTTTCAGCCAAAATGGCGCTTATCTTCAGCCACCTTGGTCGCGTGAGAAACCGTATTGTAGGGGTGCGAAGGTGTCTCGTGAGATACAAGGCTGCATTTTAATGCGTTTCTTATTTCGAATTTCGATGCACGCGCACACGCATACGTTCGTTCAGGCATATATCAGCGTTTTATATGTTTCATGTAGATCCGCACAGGGAGAAAGACTGTTGGCAAGATACGGCGAGCTGGTTGACTTGTAGATTTATTGACGAATTTAGCCCCACATTTGTTCGCCAGGATTTCAATACAATTGAAGGATTCTGCCATTGTTGCCCCCGGGGTGAAACGTCGTCGCAGTGCGTCCAGCGGATGTGTCGATGGCAAGGGGACTCGTTCTCAATCCGCTATTTGGTATTGTAATAGCACTTTGCTTCCGTTTATCTGGTCTCAATCCGGATTTCTTACGACTTCTTAATAGGTTCGAATTCACATCCTTTAAAGCCACTACTCGTTCTGATTTTGTAATCGATCATAAAATTATATTTTTCCAATTTCTTTCCAATTTCAAAGTATTTGATATTTTTTATTAACAGTAATAACCCAACAGTTAACATTTGATACAATTTTAGAATACCTCCTTCGTTATCGCAGTTTTTATCGTTTTGTTAAAATTTCGTTTCCATAAACATTTACGTTTAATCTTTTTGATAAAGACAGAAAATCAGAAAAGTGCGTAAAAAATAAAATCGGGACAAAAAGAAAGGACATGGGCAGAAGTCTGTACGCGATGCGTGCGGGAGATAGCGGCGGCATATATAGCGAGTCTACCGACCGCCGTATCGAATAATTGGCTCCCGCGGCAAGTGCACATCCCGCCCATTATGTGCATCACTGCACCGTACACGGCTATGCAGGACGGACGGGGTATCGTAGACGATACGCTTCCCCTTCTTCTGCAGATATATCTATCTCTGGCTTACCTCCCTCAAAGATCCTTCAATGAGCATATAATCGACGCTTCGTTTCGGTACTCTTTCCTTTCAGTCCCTTTTCCGCTTCGGAAATAGGTATTTGCAATATAAAATACTTGTATTTTGTTAAATTGTGTAAATGTGCAAGAATGTGCTTTCAATAAAATTGGAGGTGATTGATAGTGTGAATCTTTTAATTGCTTTTTTCATCTTTCTTTTAATAAATTGTATATATCCTCGTGATCGTAATATACATATAAGAAATAATCACATTTTTTCCCGAGAAACATACGAGGACGTTAGACATCTCAGAGTAATTTAGATGGAAACTCAGATGGACACGTTTCATGTCATGTTACTTAGAAATTCCATTATCGGCGTTAATGCTCGCTCGCATTATCCGAATATGGCGCGGCGCACATCGACGTTGG
>QKQZ01055644.1:0-10074 GCA_003595255.1 Solenopsis fugax | reverse complement strand
CTATATACATACATATATATATATATATATATATGTATGTATATCGCATTTTATTGGCGCACTCAGTGCACATTAAATACAAAGTTTGATACGAGCTCCAATAGACGGTATTGGTTTAGTGCAAAACGCACTGAATACATCTCAGTGCCAATGAAAAACGCTAATAGTTTGCAGACAAAAAATCATTGAAACTATCAGAGATTTTGGGACTTACCTATATATTGCTGTACACGAATAATTATTGAGCCTCCATGCTCTCATATCCTTATCGCTTGATACAGAAAGAAGAATGTTTACCTCCGGAATAAATCTTAAATCATGTACTACATCCGTATGTCCTCTTAATATTATTGCCCCTGCTTCGCTCCTTCTATTAGCATAAAATTATGTAATTACTTTATAAAACATTACACTCAAATAAGAAAATTACATGTACAATTGAAACTCACACTGTGCTTTCTTGCTCATTGTAATTACAAAATGGTGATATATCACAGGCAGACGGAACATACGTTTGCTTATCTTTCGTCTTGATCAAGACCGTTTCTCCTATACCCCACAAACGTATTTCGGCTGTACTAAAACCTACAGCTAATTTATCCATTTTAGGAGCAATAAGACCACAACTTGCACTGTAACAATGTACGAAAAAAATACGAGTAAATACAGAGTATCTGTAAAGTTTATTCTTAATCCCTATATTTCGAAAACGGTTCAAAATTATATAAACCGCGAAAAACGTTTTCAATCATATCGAACTACTCTTTTAAGGGGATTTGGGGAGGAGAGGGTAGAATAGCTCCTCAAAATGATTGAATACGTATTTTGCGGTTTTTCATAATTTTGAATCTTTTTTGAACAGACTATAGAGATCCTGTATAAATAATAGTAAGAATTGTAGAATAGTTTATGATCTGTTACTTGCTTTTCGATAGAATTTTTCACAGTAAATAATCTTAATGGTTGATGAGCATTGTTCTGTATCAATCGTATAGCTTCCTGCAATTCTCTCATTTCGCGATCTACACCAGTGCCAGATGGCTGTTCCACATGGCCGTTAATACTTGCTTCAAATCTTTGATTCTTTTCTTCAGGTACTTCTCCATCCATTTGAGGACTATCTTCCTTTCTGATTATTGTGATGTGTGTATTTATAATCTATAAGAAATTAAAATTTATTACTAAAGACATTTTATTATAAGCAAAATTGTTCTTTGATATAAAATTATTCTTTTACAATATAAACGATATCCTAATATGACCAGAAAATGTATCAATACATTTAAATAATGAGAAAGGCTATATCAATCAAAAGCAGATCTTTGTGCTCAATAATTTTTTGAGTGAATTTACAAAGTTTGTAAACTATAAACATTTATAACTTTTCTTGTTATTTAAATGTATTATTATCTTTTAATTTAATATATAATTGACAAAAATAAAAGTATAACACTTCGTCTTACAACGAACCGGAATAATTTGCGTTTTATGCAAGTGATAATTATATCTACATTGCCAATCATATATGTATAATTCTCACTGAAGATGACCGCATTCACTGTCGAAACGTCTGCATCTAATTGTAATGTTTTGTTTAGAGAATTAAAGGATAACGTTTGCGTTCCTTTATTATTTTCAATTTGATTTAAAATTTGAGGAGTGTTAACTTGATATTTCATTATAAAAATAAAAAGGCTAATCTTCCACAGAATTTGCAAAATTTAGATTAATAGAAAAAGATGTATTTAAAAGCAATTAATTATACATTACCTGCATTAATATTATATGTCCATACTTTGTTAGATATTGTCTCAGGCAAACATGAGCCGACTCGGATAAATCTACTTTATACTTTCTAGACCTGAACACCTTTACATAAGTTTTCATATCAATGTCTTGTACAGTATCCACATCACCTAATTCTTCCAAGAAGTCTCGCTCAGTGTCACTAATAAACTCATCCTGATGTGACTTTAGAAACTGAGCTGCAGCCTGTCGATTACCTGTGTGTATCATCTCTAAATAAAGATGACAAAATATTGGGTACAAAAGTCCCTGCAATTCTACCCTTATCTTTTCGTTGAGTATGTTGCTCATCCATTTCCTCAATCTAAAAGGATGATTGAAACTTTAGCATCTTGGATACTATAATTATCCTTAAGAATCAAATTATTACGTTTGCAAAAAATGACATTCACAAGTTAATTAATATCAACTTTTTAACAGAAATCTTAATCTAAAATAGAAATTTTATTTTTAAATGTTAATCATTTTATGCTCCTATAAAAGATAACAATGTAACTTTATTAATTCTTATTCTAATATTAATTTTTGAAGTGTTTATTCAAAGTATGTTCCCCTAAATTTATTCAAATATTTATCACTTATATTAATTTTTTACTTATTTAAATAAATTACACAAATTGCTGAAGAGGACTTAGTGAAATTGAAACATTCTATCAATTTTTTTAATTTGACAAATATTTATGTGGGGGCCTATACCTATTTTTTGTCCTTATTACCTACTATTATTAATTTGTAAAATGATTCATATAAGATAAGACATACACATAAAAAAGTTTAAAGAGTAAGACACATAAGCAGTAAAAAAATCATATTTGATATTTTCTATTGCTTATCTTACTGCTTAGGTTTTCGACTGTGATTGACCAATTTGCTTACTGACTGCTTATGATCTTTTATGTGCCACTAGCAAGGAAACAAATCATAGAAGTAGAAGACTGCATTTCTCATACCCAGTGGAAAAAGGCAGACATGATGTATCAAATCTTTAGTTATTTCCAAAAAACTTAGAGCCGCTATAACGATCATAATATTTAGATGCAGTAAAACAATTGTAGTATAAAATGTTAGGAGCTAGAATTAGTAGGCAATGCATTGTGTAATCAGGCAATAAAATGCTGCCTTTGTCCTGCTAGGTCGAATTATTTAATTAAATTGCGTGATTCAAGAAGAAGCATAAGTCTCGTACCGCTGATAAGCCTGATCCGCTGCGATGGTATCAATGGTGATGGCACTGAAAACGATTGAATTCTCCTGCGAGGTACCGCACTCCGCGGTTGCGTTCAATGCCGTCTGATCACTGTTCTGACAGAATAACGTCGTCTGATCGCTCCTACGGTAAACGTCGTTGGCCTGGAAAAACAGCAACAGCGGTGAAGGAGGTTATGGCACACCACGCTCGTTTATGGCGAACCACGCGCGGCGTGAAACTCCCGACGGGAGTATCTGCGACACTGCACCTGATAATGACGCCGTTTCAAATAAGACTCGATCGTTGCACTGATTACTTCGCTTTTCATCCGTTTCATCTTCATCGAGGCCCGGCGGCGACGATGAATCTCGCGAACGGTGCCGCCCGAAATTCGCAAACGGAGCTGCGTGACAGTACGGATTACGGTGCACGAACTATCCCGCCTGTAGGTGGGAAAAGGAGGAAAAAAGAAAGATGTAAGAGAGTGAGAGAGATGTAAGAGATGTAAGAGAGAGAATTAACCAAGAGTGAGAATTGACCAATCGCATTTGAACAATTTGGCCAACTGATTAATGCGATTGGTTAATACTCTCTCTGTCCAAGATTTCGGACCGATTTCTAGCATTGTAGACAAAAAGCTTTATAGGCTGCGTTCCAAAATTCACTACTTATAACAGCTGAATGCATTTGCACTGATTTGCACCGTGGTGCTGCCACTGCTGCCACTGCTGTTAACTGCCAGCTGCCAGGTGGGCACTGCTGAATTTGTTTCGATGCTCTCGATGTTCATTATTTCATATTCATACTTTGCTCCGAGAATTTCCATCCGTCGCGTAAGTTCCGTACGAATTAAATAATGACTGGCTTAATTGAAGATCAATTATATATTTATTTGTTGTAGCGACGCGAGAATCTATTTCTATAGACGTATCACTTCACAAGGTTAGAAGCATGCGACAACCCACATCTGCTGTCTAAAGAAAACTTATAACGGTAATAGGATTCAGCCTTTAAGAGAACTAGAGAATGTCCTTTATTTTATAAGTACAGAAGTACACAATGTTTGATTAGCGTCTTTCTTTTTATACCTTATTTGAATGCAAAAGTTTATTCTGATAGTCTATTAGCATGTCATAACGGAGATATTTTAGAAACATTTGTTGAAGACAGACACGAATCTGTTCTAAAGGTATATGAATTTCCAGGAAAAGAAATGGCATCCATTTCCAGCGAGGCTGATCATGTCGGTGGCGATGAACGTAGGAGCAATCTGTTATCGCCCACAAAAAACAAACACTACGATTTAATTGACGAAAGAGGCGATCATGGCACATTGAATAAACTGAATACACAAGACATAACGAAAGAACTGATTGCCAAAGAATCTGGACGCAGTATAGCACGAGCAGATTCTCAATCAGAGGCACAGTCTTCAAGCACATCATCATCGATAAGCACTGAGGACAATCCTAATGATGACAGCAAGATGAAGAGCACCGAATCTTCTGATAGCGAAATAATTCTTATTGATGAAGGTAACAGTTGTGTTATATCTCAAATCTGTCACAAATATATGCTAAAGAAACTGAGATCTCTGCAAGCACTTTTGTTGTATTAGTATCTCTAGCTGTTGTTAGAAGCCTACTCAATAAGCATGTCTCTTTAGCTGTGAGTGACGCTTCCAAGTAGCTAATGCTGTAAGGCTTCACACATATACAAAGTTCTTAATCTAATAATGAAATCAGCCATTGCTGTTATTATAACGTAAGTCATTGTCTCAGAGCAGTGCTTAAAAAAATGCCAGTACAAAAACAATATAGAAATAAAAGGAAAGTTGTAAGGTTTCGAGGTATTATTGTTGCTCTTTACGCTGATCTAACCCACTTTTTAGGTGTATATTTATCATGTACTTTTAATACAAAAAATATTGGATTTAATATAGATTCCAATATCCAAAACAAGGGATATAGCACTGGTGATTCAGTAAGTGACCTACCAAGAATAAGAGAGTATGATCCTACCATAGACGAGAGATTGCCAGAAACTGTGACATTATTGACAGCGCCGGAAGGAGGAAAGTTGTATCTAGTAGGAACAGCGCATTTCAGTATTGAAAGTCAAAATGATGTGTCAAAGGTGTATACACATATTTTTCTTTAGGCGCGGTCAATTTAACGCTTTGAAGCATTTGATTGACTAATTAGAACAAAGAATTTTACTAATTGATGAATCAAAGAATGCTTCAAAGTATTTTTTGTCATTGTAATGAGAATAACATTTTTTTCTATTTTCTTGAAGGTCATACAGGCTGTGCAGCCTCATATAGTTGCGGTTGAATTATGCAGAGCCCGAGTTGGTATATTGCAGCTTGACGAGAAAGTTATGTTTGGTTATGCTAAAAATATTGATTATAGTGAGTTTTTATATTATATTTCTACTAATTTCTATATTAATTTTACAAGTACTGTAGTGGCTATAATATTGTACTCCAACTATTGTATTGTACTATTTATAGAAACCATTATGGATACCATAAAGAGGGAAGGGGTGTATAATGGTTTACTACACATTTTATTACTAAGAATGGCAGCACATGTCGCCAAGCAACTTGGTATGCCACCCGGCGGGGAATTTCGAAGGGCATTTGAGGAGGTCAGTACATACATAATAGAAATAGCACATTATCTATGCTGTAATTTTTGTGCATTTTTGTGTACTCAACAAATACAGAGTACTACTCGTAATTCTTATGTATCTTTATTGTATTATTATGTAACTTTTAGGCAAAAAAAGTGCCAAATTGTATTGTTCATCTGGCGGATCGACCAATTAACATAACGATGCAACGTGCGATACGATTGTTATCCTGGTGGCAGACTATAAAACTAGGATGGCATCTGGCAATAATGAAGGACCCCATTACCCAGGAGGACGTTGAACTCTGTAAACAACGATCTATGCTGGACGAAATGATTGCCAGCATGAAGGAACAATTCCCAGTGTTGGGAGAAGTGTTTGTGAAGGAGAGAGATATTTTTTTAACAAATTCTCTGCAGATGGCTTGTAATCATGTCACTTATTCTTTCGAACCAGTGCGGGTTGTAGGAATTGTCGGTTTAGGGCATACACCTGGAATTATCGAAAATTGGGGTAAAGTCAATCCCACTGATATACCACCTATGATGAGGTAAATATGAAAACTATTGCATAATGTTTATTATGTTTTTAAAATGAAAGCACTCGCAGAGTTATATTTTTTTTAACACTTAATATTTTGTACATTTTTTGCAATAAAGTTAAATAAACCCTTTGCAATGAATGTAATTAAGTAGTGCAGCGGAAAAACCGTTGTAATTGGAAAAACTTCGATAAAAGTTTCTTTTATCTTGATTTTTGACTTCTTTACAACTGATTTGACCCATATTTTATCTCGGTGAAGCTAAAGTTCTTACGTATCTATTAATAAAAACAAAATTTAAAAAAGCTAAGTCGTTTCTGAAAAATTTTGCAGACAGTCAGATGAACAAACGGACGACCAATACTGTAAAATTACAAATTTGCTACGCTGCACTATTTAATAAACTTTAGAAACTTTATNTACACACACACACACACACACACACACACACACACACACACACACATATATATATATATATATCAGACCTTATTACATTCTAATTTACTATTAAATTGTTACAGAGTACCACCACCATCGTTGTCGGGTAAAATTTTAAAATTTACCATTAAGGCATCTATACTTGGTGCTGTGATTTATGTAGGCTACAAAGTTGTAGCGGTACCCGCTACTATCACGTTCCAATCTCTTAAGTCATCGGTCCAGGGACTTCTACAGGTTGGTGCCGGATAGGATTACTTAGGTTTTATTGATTTAAGAAAAAGCCCCTTTCTTAATAAACGATTTTTCCCCTTTATCTCGTGCTGCCTTTGTCTAAAAGAGTCTTTTCGACTTTTGGACTTTTGGATATTTTTAGTAACATACATATAATTACGGTAAGCATGGAAGCGAATGCTTCTGCCGATGAATACGAACATACTGTAGCGGATGTTATGTACGTAGTACATAATATACCAGGGCCTGGAATAGATGTAGCGGACTTTGAAGCGGAATATGTCATAGGTTGTTCGTGTGTGACTGAGTGTTATAATTGCTCGTGTACACGCGGTTCTACTAATTATTCTAATGTTCGAATTATCGATGAGAAGTTAATTGGTCCTGTATTTGAATGCCATGCTCGTTGCAAGTGTGAGCCAAATTGCGGAAATCGATTAGTACAGAATGGTCCGTTAAGTTGTTTAATTGTTAGAGATGTCACTGACAAAGGTCTCGGTCTTTTCACGAATAAGTTAATAAAAAAGGGTCAATTTATTTGCGAATATGCTGGTGAAGTGATAAGTCTACAAGAAGCGCGACATAGAATCGAAGCTAACAAGCAATGTAATGCGATGAATTACGTCCTTGTAGTATCGGAACACGCTGGTGATCGCATTACTATGACTTGTATAGATCCAAAATATTTCGGTAACATTGGACGCTATGCTAATCATAGCTGTGACCCGAACTCTATCCTTATCCCGGTCAGGGTAGAGGGAATCGTTCCTCGACTATGCTTGTTTGCATCTAGAGATATAGAGAACGAAGAAGAAGTGACTTTTGACTATGCTGGTGGTGCGATGGCTAATTCCGTCCATTGTCTCAGTGATACTCCCTGTCATTGTGGTTCTAACAAATGTTATCATTATTTACCGCATAATCGGATTTAATAGTATAATATATTCTTGTGTAATATATTGTAATAACAACAAAAAGATTGGAGACTATAGATTTGAAATTAATATCACAAGGATTTGGTATCATATAAATTAATAAATTATAAGTCAGAAATGAATTATATAAGTATATACAAAAAATAAAACTATGTGTCTTGAAATTATCATAGAAATCAAAGAAATTGTCAGATGAAAATCGTCAACAGTATATTATCAATACTAAAATAAATTATTAATTTTTATAACCAATTTAACTCGTTTTGGCCTTTGGCATTTAATTCTCAAACACCACACTTTACCTACGTTTACGCAAACATCACATTAGTACATGCAATTTGGGATTTCGAGTTTTTGATGGTTAATAATTTTAGGAAAATAAAAGTAATTTTAACTTGCAAGTAGAATTTTGTAGGAAATTTTCTCATAAATTCTTGAGAAAATGGATATATTAGCGATAAAACAATTTGTTAACATTATAAATTTGTTATTAAGAAATGCTAATTTTTTTCATGCACGGTTTTTTTTTTAATTGTCATTTTTTTCTATTTTACCAAATGTATCAAACGAATATTGAAATTAAAAATAAAATGTTATATTTTAAGAAAAAAATAGTCCTTAAAGGTTGTGTAAAAAATTTTTTTAAGAATTCGCATCTGTGTGATGTTTGAGGGTTAAATTTTTAAACAAATATATGTTACATATATTTAATAAATATATATATATATATATATATATTCCTACAATTTAATTGTTATCAATATATCTCATTCGCTTCCTTTGCATATTAATCAATGCTTCTTTGCAACGAATCAATGTTTTTATTCAGTATAGATGAGAATGCCCAGATAGAAACAAGATACATTATATATGTTCAGATGGTTCAATGGATATTTAATGTTTGGATCTCTTTTATTTGATACATTATAAATAAAACGTTTTATTATTTCTGCTTTTATTAGTATTGTTTATTAATAAAAAATATGTATATATCATATGTCTGTGTGTGTATAAAACTAAAAAGGACAATGCGATAATGTTTGTTTCTTCATTATTATAAAAAATACTATGATTAATTTCTCTGCAAATCATTTAATGTGCCAACAGTATATATGATTTCTATTTACATTAGAACTTTGTTAAAGTTTTATTTAAACAATGAAATTTAATATAATGTCTTATCTAATATTAGACATTGTTACATTTAACAAAATTTAAATAAGTGTTAATTAATAAGATAAATACAATGTTCAAGAAAATAAATGTTACCAAAATTGCGAATTGGTACATTTTGTAGAAGTTGCCCTTTATTAAAATATTAAAATAATAAGATTCAAATGTTTTATTAATTATAGAATTATATTTAATGTTAAAAATTGTTATGGCAAATATATCTGGATTATGCAATATCGCATATCGTAACTTATAAAATTTTAGAATATTATAAAATCAATAAAAGAAAAAAAAACAAAATACCAATTTTAGTTTATGGATAATCTGTTATACTTGTACATTTTTATAAGTATATAAAAAGTATATTTTTCTTTTTAACTGTTGAATATTTTACTAGGAAAGATTAATATTTATCAATTTACACACATCATGTTACTGAAGAATATAGCTCTTAATAATTGCCTTTAATATATATGAACGACAATTTACAAAGACAGAATTATTTGTAATAATCAAACAACAATTAATGTTACAAATATTCTTACTCATTGTCAGAAAATGAAGTACAATTCTTTGATTCAGTACTAATGCATAATTTAATGCATAATCATATATATTCTAAATTATATTTAAAGAATATTTTATAATATTTGAGTATTAGGCATATGCTTGCATGAAAGTGTAAATAGGTAAGGAATTTATAAAATAATTATGATAATTTTAATAGTTTTTGCATATGAACTTTATCGATACGAATGATTTAAGTTAATGTTTTAGGAAAGTGGAGAACTTACTTTAAAAATTAGCATTAGAATAAAAATATTAATCAAATATAAGAATAACGTGATAATATATTAATATGATAATATATTAATATATCACATTTTTAAATTTAAAGTTTATATTTATTCTAATACTAACTTGCTCGTAATGTTCATTCAGCTTCAATGATATCTGAACTTTTGCGGCATAATTATTAATTTTTTTACAATTATGCGGTCCTCAATTCATTGACGAATTATGTAAATTTTAGCTTATAAGATGTACAAAGTTAAATATTCTGTTGATAACTATAAATATTACGAAAGGTATAAATAAAACTATATATTGACAATAAA